>VDFB02006670.1:0-13444 GCA_007258455.2 Sequoia sempervirens | reverse complement strand
GATGCAATCAAATGTATAATTTTAATCTCTCATAAGTGGTTACGATGTTGACTGGAAAGTGGGAATGTTTTAATCAAGAGGCAGCAACTGCAGTACAGAGGAAGTCCCCTCATTTTAGGAAAACATTGAACCCTAAGGCAGTGACGTGCTTGGTAATTGATTGTGAACTTCCAATTGCCCTTTCCTTCCTATGCATCAATCAAAATGCTTTACAATTTTAGTTAGAAAATATCATGTTGATCTATAATTAGAGGTTTACAATTTAAATGTATTTAACCTTAATTACAATTATTCCTAGTCCAGACAAAATTGCGTGACTATGCTTTTTAACCATTGAAAATGTAAACTAGGTTCATTAACCTTTACAGAACTTAAGAAAGTTAAATAATTACTATAATGTTGTAATTAGAACTTAAATGCCAAATTGAAAATACTAAAAAGAAATTAGAGAGAATGTAAGACAGGAGATAGAAGAAGAGTGAGACATAAGATAGAAAGATTAGACGCAGGTTGATAACAGAGTTCGTCCTTCAAAGGACTACGTCTCTGGGTCCACTTCTTAATGCTAGACCGCTTTCATTAATATTGCCAAGCACCTGAAAATGCCTTCTTACAATATTCAAGCTTCAAAACCTACACAAAATTCCTCACAATCTTTCTCACTTTTACAATTTTGGTGTATAATAACACCTTGTAATTCTTCTCCTCCAAAATAATTATCTATCCTCAAACTCTCACAATTCCAATAATTTCCCAATACCCAACACACCATCTACCCCCTCTTTTATACATAAAGTTTCCCAATTTTGGCCTAAAACCATATGATTTTGTAAAATCCACCCTATCTCCCATTTACAACAAACATATTTCAAAATCCCCCTTTTTTAAACATAAATCCCTTAATAATCTTTTAAATTTTCTATAAAAAAATTCTTTTAATAGCCCCTTATAGTTATTTAGTTTTGGGCTATTTCAATAAGGGAATTATCTTATTTTGAAGTTTAAGGGGTTAATAATTGGATTTGGAAGATTTCAGCTTCAACAGTTGTTTATAAACAACCCACACCTAAAGATTACTCAGAGCACTACAATGGTGTAGTGGTGGATAAGAGTTTTAGGGTCGGGTGGTTGACCCCCACCCCATACTATTTTTAAAATGCAATTTCAAAGATTTGTTTAACAAAACAAACCATTGCCATTTAAGTTATAAAGCGCAATCGGTGGCGCAATGGTAGGCGGGTAGAATGCTCTGTCTTTGGTTATGGGTTCAAATCCCATGTAGTTAATTTTTAGAAAACAAAACAACTTTGCAAATTGTTCAACCCACCACGTAGGAGAGAGAATGTGCCATGTGGCACATGATGCTTCGCTCTATCAATGACACGTGTCAAAGAATTATTGGTCCATGTCGACTGTACATATCACGTCACCTTGCCAAATATGTTACCACATCATCAATACAGATGCCATGTCAGCATGCTGATGTCATCATTTTGACTGGTCAACTTCTTTTGTCTACAAACTTTGACTAGCTCTATTTTGCTCATACAGACTTTGTTTTCGAATCCGAATATAGTTCTAGAATCAACGCAACGAGCTCAACAACTTGGTGTCATTTTTGCCTCGTTTTGAGATAATCAATTTTTTTCCTTTTGTCTGGCCCCCTGATTTGCCTGTTTGACTAGACCTTTGACTATGCATAACTTCTGCAAACAGACTCCTTTTGAGTCTATTCAAGTTGTGTCAAGACCGAGTTGGCAAGCTCTGCGCGATGATGTTGGTTCCGTGAGATTCTAAGACTATGAAATTTTTAGGTTTTATGGATCCACCTGGATCATTCCTCCCCATTGAGAAGCTTTTGGACCTCCAAAAGGTCTATTTTATGTGCAATTCAAGCTAGGGAAATGTCACCCGATTTTCCCAGTATCATCTATCCTTCCTGGTAAAATTTTGAACATCTGACCCATCACAAATAGAAATAAATATGAGATAGCTTTGTTGATACAATCAACTACATGTTCATCAATATTCACTATCACATTCATCATCCACATAGAAATAACTAGCATAATAACAAGCAACAATACTGAATACACTGATGTGAAGGAAATAGTATCAACATTCTGAATCTCCTGAAAAGTAACATTATTAGAAAATGAAACATTCAAACCCTCTTTTACCACCTCTGGCTGAAGGCCTGATTCTGCTTGCAACTGATGCTCACACTGTATTGTCTGTGACACCTATCATCTTCATGCTTAGTATCACTAACTGTTACAGACATGAGAGTTAAAGTATTGCTTGCATTTACAATCATCTTCATATGCCCTGTGTTTACAACAAATCTATCATTCTTCATGTGATGAGCTTTTACAATATATTCAATTCCATCCTTAAACAAATGATACTTGTTATGTTCCAAGCTATAGAAAATGGCCTTTTTGTCATACAAATAAGGACTACCTAGAACCATCCCACAGATGTCAAGTGAAATTACATCTAACTCTACCTCATCTATGAACTTAGATGTGATTGCAAATCAGAGTTTACATTTCCTTGACACTTGTAATCGAGCATTATCATGCACCTAACCCAATGGATATGGTTTAGGATGAGGTGTTGTTTTTAATCCCAATTGCTTAACAACTTGTTCAAAGATTAAATTCACTTGTGATCCACTATCTATGAGTGTATCAATCTTTATTTGTTTTGCAATAACCCTTATATGAAACAATTCATTCCTCTTAATTTCAACAGGTACTTCATTACACTTTGATGAAGAAGCATAGGAACTATCATTGAAAAAAGGAATATTACCTTTGATACCCACAACTGAGATCTTGGTTTCATCATCGGAACTGGATCCGAGATCTTGCACGATAGTTGCAGTCTTCTGCTTATCCTTTCGATCCTTGAACCACTTTGGCTTCTGATCAGGATGTAGTTTCCAACATCTTGCATCTCTGTGCCCTTTCTTTTTGCAATGTGAGCAATAAGTCTTCTCGTCCTCTTTCTTTACAATAGTTGTTCACTGTGATTTCTCTTTCCCTTTCTTGCTTCCTTTTTGCTTACTTGAGTCCATCAACAAATTGTCATGGCTATTCATTGAGCTTGTTTCCAAATGGATAGCTTGCACACTAACTTCATCAATGTTAGTTGGATTAAACATAAGTATCGTATGTTTCAAACTCTCATGTAATCCACCTATATCCTTTAACAAAGTTTCTTGTGTGTATAAAGGAATGGCCAAAATTAAAGCCCTCTTCCTAAACTCCTGTGTATATTCTTGCACACTTTGTCCTTTCTCTTGCTTTAATGATTGTCAGTTCATTACTGCTTTTTGCATATGCCCTAATGGATAGAATTGTTTTTAAGTGCAGCTATAAACTCAAACCAAGAAGAAATAATTTTTCCACAACGACTTAGATCCTTCTGTGTTCTACTCTCCCACCAAATTAAAGTTGTGCCTCCTAGGCGAAGAGTAGCTAATTGGATTTTTTGGGAATCCTCAGTAAAATTTTGAATTCTACAATAAACTTCAATTTTTTTAATCCAATTATCAAGTTTATCTACATCTAGTTCTCCATTATAGATTGGAAAATCAAATTTAACATCCAATTTTAACAAAGGTGAATTAGTTTGCACAAGTTATTTCTTTTTAGAAGAGTTAGACGAAGAGGAAGAAGACGATGAAGAAGATGAAGAGGACGAAGATGGAGGTTCAGGAGGGTCACTACCACCTCCTATTCCTTTACCTTTGTCATCTTTTGAAGATTCACTTTCCTCCTTCTGTCTATTCTTGAGTTCATTTTTCCTTTGTGGCTCTTGCCTCTCTTGGAAAAGAACTTCCACCATAGCTTCATTTTGAGGAATGCTTTTTGGAAAGCTTTCTCATCAAGCTCTGGAACTTCATATTCAATTACCATTTTTGACATTTTTGATGGTCTTCGTTTCCTGATCTCAAGATCTAACTCTGTAAGTGCACCTTCTTCTTGCTTCAATTTCAATCTGGTTAACATTCACTTTTTCAATTTCCTACAAAATGGGCTCTAATACCAATTTGATCTATAATTAGAGGTTTGCAATTCAAATGTATTTAACCTTAATTACAATTATTCCCGATCCAGATAGAATTGCGTGACTATTTTTTTTAACCGTTGAAAATGTAAACTAGGTTCATTAACCTTTACAAAACTTAAGAAAGTTAAATAATTACTATAATGTTGTAATTAGAACTTAAATGCCAAATTGAAAATACTGAAAAGAAATTAGAGAGAATGTAAGACAGGAGATATAAGAAGAGTAAGACAGAAGATAGAAAGATCAGACGCAGATTGATAATGGAGTTCGTCCTTCAAAGGACTACGTGTCCGGGTCCACTTCTCAATGTTGGACCACTTTCATTAATATTTCCAAGCACCTAAAAATGCCTTCTTACAATATTCAAGCTTTAAAACCTGCACAAAATTCCTTACAATCTCTCTCACTTTTACAATTTTGGTGTATAATAACATCTTGTAATTCTTCTCCTCCAAAATAATTCTCTATCCTCAAACTCTCACAATTCCAATAATTCCCCAATACCCAACTCATCATCTACCCCCTCTTTTATGCATAAAGTTTCCCAGATTTGGCCTAAAACCATATGATTTTGTAAAATCCACCCTATCTCCCATTTACAACAAAAATATTTCAAAATATCCCTTTTTTAAACATAAATCCCTTAATAATCTTTTAAATTTTCTATAAAAAAATTCTTTTAATAGCCCCTTATAGTTATTTAGATCTGGGCTATTTCAATAAGGGAATTATCTTATTTTTAAGTTTGAGGGGTTAATAATTGGATTTGGAAGATTTTGGCTTCAACAATTGTTTATAAACAACCTGCACCCGAAGATTACTCAGAGCGCTACAATGGTGTAGTGGTGGATAAGAGCTTTGGCGTCGGGTGGTCGACCCCCACCCCATACTATTTTTAAAATGCAATTTCAAAGATTTGTTTAACAAAAAAAACCATTGCCATTTAAGTTTTAAAGCGCAATTGGTGGCACAATGGTAGGCGGGTAGAATGCTCTACCATTGGTTATGGGTTCAAATCCCATGTAGTTAATTTTTAGTAAACAAAACAACTTTGCAAACTGTTCAACCCGCCACGTAGGAGAGAGAATGTGCCACATGGCACATGATGCTTCGCTCTAGCAATGACACGTGTCAAAGAATTATTGGTGCAGGCCAACTATACATGCCACATCACCCTGCCAAAAATGCTGCCACATCATCAATACGGATGCCACGTCAAGCCTAGGTGATGCCATGTCAGCATGCTGATGTCATCATTTTGATTGGTCAACTCCCTTCGTTTAAAAACTTTGACCGACTCTATTTTTCTCATACGCACTCCGTTTTCGAAACCAAATATAGTTCTGGAATCAGCGCGACGAGCTCGACAACTTGGTGTCATTTTTGCCTCATTTTGAGATGATCAATGTTCTACCTTTTTTTGGCCACCTGATTCGCCTATTTGACCAGACCTTTGACTACACATAACTTCTACATACAGACTCCTTTTGAGCCTGTTCAAGTTGTGTCAGGACCGAGTCGGTGAGCTGCGCGCTATGCTGCTAGTTATGTGAGATTCTGAGACTAAATTTTTTAGCTTTTCTAGATCCACCTGGATCATTCCTCCCCATTGAGAAGTTTTTGGACCTCCAAAAGGTATGTTTTATGTACAATTCGAGCTAGGGAAATGTCACCCCATTTGACCAGTATCATTTGTCCTTCCTGTTGAAATTTTGAACATCTAACCCATCATAAACACAAAGAAATATGAGATAGCTTTGCTGATACAATCAACTGCATGTTCATCAATATTCACTGTCACATTCATCATCCACATAGAAATGACTAGCATAATAACAAGCAATGGTACTGAATACACTGATGTGAAGGAAATAGTATCAACATTCTGAATTTCCTGAACTAGAACATTATTAGAAAATGAAACATTCAAACCCTCTTTTACCACCTCTAGCTGAAGGCCTGATTCTACTTGCAACTTATCCTCACACTGTATTTTCTGTGACACCCTATCATCTTCATGCTTAGTATCACTAGTTGTTACAAACATGAGAGTTAAAGTATTGCTTGCATTTACAATCATCTTCATATGCCCTGTGTTTACAATAGATCTATCATTCTTCATGTGATGATATTTTACAATATATTCAATTCCATCCTTAAACAAATGATACTTGTTATGTTCCCTGTAGAAAATGGCCTTTTTTTCATACAAATAAGGACTACCTAGAACCATCCCATAGATGTCAAGTGAAATTACATCTAACTCTACCTCATCTACGAACTTAGATGTGATTGCAAATCGGAGTTTACATTGCCTTGACACTTGTAATCGAGCATTATCATGCACCCAACCCAATGGATATGGTTTAGGATGAGGTGTTGCTTTTAATCCCAATTGCTTAACAACTTGTTCAAAGATTAAATTCACTTGTGACCCACTATCTATGAGTGTATCAATCTTTATTTTTTTTGCAATAATCCTTATATGAAACAATTCATTCATCTTCCTTTCAACAGGTACTTCATTACACTTTGATGAAGAAGCATAGGAACTAGTACTGAAAAAAGGAATATTACCTTTGATACCCACAACTGAGATCTTGGTTTCATCATCGAAACTAGATCCGAGATCCTGCACGATAGTTGCAATCTTCTGCTTACCCTTTCGATCCTTGAACCACTTTGGCTTCTAATTAGGATGCAGTTTCCAACATCTTGCATCTTTGTGCCCTTTCTTTTTGCAATGTGAGCAATAAGGCTTCTCATCCTCTTTCTTTACAGTAGTTGTTCGTTGTGATTTCTCTATCCCTTTATTGCTTCCTTTGTGCTTACTTGAGTCCATTGACAGATTGTCATGGCTATTCGTTGAGCTTGTTTCCAAATGGATAGCTTGCACACTAACTTCATCAATATTAGTTGGATTAAACATAAGTATCATATGTTTCAAACTCTCATGTAATCCACCTATATACTTTAAAGAAGTTTCTTGTGTGTATAAAGGAATTCCCAAAATTAAAGCCCTCTTCTTAAACTCTTGTGTATATTCTTGCACACTTTGTCCTTTCTCTTGCTTTAATGATTGTCAGTTCATTACTCCTTTTTACATATGCCCTAATGGATAGAATTGTTTTTTAAGTGCAGCTATAAACTCAAACCAAGAAGAAATATTTTTTCCATAACGACTTAGATCCTCCTGTGTTCTACTCTCCTACCAAATTAAAGTTGTGCCTCTTAGGCGAAGAGTATCTAATTAGATTTTTTGAGAATCCTTAGTAAACTTTTGAATTCTACAATATACTTCAATTTGTTTTATCCAATTATCAAGTTTATCTGCATCTAGTTCTCCATTATAGATTGGAAAACCAAATTTAACATCTAATTTTAACAAAGGTGAATTAGTTTGCACAAGTTGTTTCTTTTTAGAAGAGTTAGACGAAGAGGATGAAGAAGATGAAGAGGATAGAGATGGAGGTTTAGGAGGGTCACTACCTCCTCCTACTCCTTTACCTTTGTCATCTTTTGAAGATTCAACTTCCTCCTTCTGTCTATTCTTGAGTTCCTTTTTCCCCTATCGCTCTTGCCTCTCTTGGAAAAGAACTTCCACCATAGCCTTCATTTCAAGAAAGGATTTATGGAAAGTTTTTTCATCAAGCCCGAACTCATGTTCAAATTTTACTATTTTGATATTACATTTTCATGGTCTTGTTTCCCATCCTGTGGATTGAACTCTATAAGTGCACCTTTCTCCCCTTGCTTCCACTTCAACCTAGTTAACATTCACTTCTGCAATTTCCTGCAAAATGGGCTCTAATACCAAATTGATTTGTAATTAGAGGTTTACAATTCAAATGTATTTAACCTTAATTACAATTATTCCTGATCTAGGCAAAATCACGTGACTATGTTGTTTAACCATGAAATGTAAACCTGGTTCATTAACCTTTACGTAACTTAAGAAAGTTAAATAATTACTATAATGTTGTACTTAGAACTTTCAAACAAAATTGAAAATACTAAAATAAAATGAGAGAATGTAAGATAAGAGATAGAAGCAAGAGAGACGAAAAGATAGAAAGATAAGATGCAAAGTTGATAACAGTTCATCCTTCAAAGGAATACGCCTTGGGTCCACTTCTTAGTGTTGGACCACTTTCATTAATATTGCCAAGCACCTGAAAATGCCTTCTTGCAATATTCAAGCTTCAAAACCTGCACAAAATTCCTCACAATCTCTCCCACTTTTACAATTTTGGTGTATAACACCTTGTAATTCTTCTCCTCCAAAATAATTCTCTATCCTCAAACTCTCACAATTCCAATAATTTCCCAATACCCAACTCACCATCTACCCCCTCTTTTATACATAAAGTTTCCCAATTTTGGCCTAAAACCATATGATTTTTTAAAATCCACCCTATCTCCCATTTACAACAAAAATATTTCAAAATCCCCCTTTTTTAAACATAAATCCCTTAATAATCTTTTAAATTTTCTATTTTTTTTTTTAATAGCCCCTTATAGTTATTTAGATTTAGGCTATTTCAATAAGGGAATTATCTTATTTTTAAGTTTGAGGGTTTAATAATTGGATTTGGAAGATTTTGGCTTCAACAGTTTGTTATAAACAACCCGCACTCGAAGATTACTTAGAGCGCTACAATGGTGTAGTGGTGGATAAGAGTTTTGGGGGCAGGGAGGTCGGATGGTCGACCCCCACCCCATACTATTTTAAAAATGCAATTTGAAAGATTTGTTTAACAAAACAAACCATTGCCATTTAAGTTATAAAGCCCAATCAGTGGCGCAATGGTAGGTAGGTAGAATGCTCTGCCATTGGTTATGGGTTCAAATCCCATGTAGTTAATTAGCCGATAGGCTATATATATTGTGAATGTAGTTTGTCAAACCCCACCCTCAATGCAGAATCACCATAAACCATTTTCCAAAAAATTATTTATTGTTTAAAAACTATTTAAAAATTGCCTCAATTTTGTAAATATACCTATTAATGAGAGTTCATATTTATTCACGCTCATTTGGAACCAATAATTTTTAAATATACGTAGTTTATTAGAGAGCCCATTTATTCACCTCATTTAAAAGCTGGTTGTGGGTTTAGCTTTTTGCATTTTGTACTTCAACATCCCACCTACATTTCCGGTTTCGTGGTCTATTTTTATTGCTATCAAATGTTAAAAAAAGGTGGTGATGGTAAGTGAGGTTTAAATTTTTTAATTCATATGAAATTTAAAATATAATTTTTTAATTTTTATTCAATATATTTATTTTAAATTATATATTTTACATAATTTTTTAATTCATTTAAAATATGAAATATTAAATATAAATTTAATTTAAAAATATATGATTTAATGAAAATATTAAAAATTAAACTTAATTTAAAATGTTAAAATGAATATAAAATATTAAACATAGTGTCTATGTATATATATAAAATGTAACATTTAAAATTTAAGATTTAATGTTACATATAAAAAAATAAAATTATTTTTAGAAAATTAATTTTTAAAACTATTATTTTTTAAAAGAAAATGGACACCAAATTTTAAAAAAACTAATTGACATGTAATTTTTTTATGTAAAATACAAATTATAAAATACATTATATAATATATAACATAAAGTTAAATGTTAAATTATAAATCTAACTTTTTAAAAAAAATTGGACAATAGAATAAAAATATATATACCTCAATAAAATTTAAAAATATATATATATATACCTCAATAAATAATATAGAATACAATAAATATAAAATTTAACAAAGAAAATATAATTTAAAATATAGAATTAAATGTAGAATATAGTTAATTGTGAAATCCATAATTAATGTAAGAAAAAATTATAAAATAAACTAAACACTTAAATAGTACAAATATGATCAACTGATACCTAAAATCATACAAAACGTCTAATGTTGGGTTTGATTGTGTTTAGTTTTTAATTACATATACTTATCTATCAACGTAACCCTTGCACCCCTTCTGGTGCAAGTGCTAGTTTTTAGTAAACAAAACAATATTGCAAACTGTTCAACCTGCCACGTAGGAGAGAGAATGTGCCATGTGGCACATGATGCTTCACTCTAGCAATGACACGTGTCAAAGAATTATTGGTCTAGGCCAACTGTACATGCCACGTTAGCATGTTGATGCCATCATTTTGACTGGTCAACTCCTTTTGTCTGCAAACTTTGACCGGCTCTATTTTGCTCATATGGACTCCATTTTTGAAATTGAATATAGTTCTAGAATCAGCAAGACGAGCTCAACAACTTGGTGTCATTTTTGCCTCATTTTGAGATGATGAATTTTCTACCTTTATTTTGGCCCCCTGATTTGCCTATTTGACCAGACCTTTGACTACACATAACTTCTGCATACAGACTCCTTTTGAGCCCATTCAAGTTACGTCAGGACTGGGTTGACGAGCTCTGTGCGATGATGCTGGTTCTGTGAGATTATGAGACTATGAAATTTTTAGGTTTTTTGGATCCACTTGGATTGCATGTCTATTACAAATATGTTGATTTTGACAGTATATCGTTCCTTCGATTCAGGAAAATAATAAGGGAGACCATCACGCTCTTTCCATAGTCCATGACCACAAGGAAAAGGGTGCAAAGGGAGACCCTAAGGATGGAGAGGGACCCAATGAAGCACGAGGTGATGTGGTGGACATGAAGGTAGATATAATAGCTGAATTATTGCATTGTTTGGCTGTGTGCATATGTTGTGCATTCAAATTGTTTGAATATCAAATATATTAATCGATTTTATTTTCCAAATTTGATGTGCAGGTTGCTGCTGAATACAGAAGAGAAGTGGTGAATGGTAGATATGTATATTATTGTATTGTAGAAGAATGTACGAGAAAATATTATGATTGGAGAGTGTTCAACATGCATAGGTTTCAGCATCACCAACTTCCTATTCTCGTGCCACCAAAATGTGGTCGAACTACTTCCGGGGGGGGGAACCAAAACAACCCGCTCCTCTCCCTGATAAATTGAAAGAGTACCTTCAAAAGGTGGAAAATACGGGGTACCAAATGAATCTACGATAGCATCTCCAGTAGAAGTGTGTTATTAGAAGTGTCTATGAAAAGTATGGGAAACATAACTTCCCTCAGCTTCCCCAACAAGGAAAGGATGAGGTGAAGAAGCGAATGGCGTTATACAATAGTGAGGAGAGGAAGGAGCATAAAAGGCAAAAAATATTAAAATTGCAGGAGGGAAAGAGAAAAGAAGGAATGGTAATGCCAATCTGAACTGTTAAATCTGAATTTTCGTTGCCTCATATTTTTTGTTCTAATGCATACAAGGTTCACTTAATGTTAACTTACATGACATGACAGGGTGATGGTCGAGAAGCGGTTTCTCCCGCCCAACAAAGTAGTGTCCATTCACTAGAGGAAGTTGTGCCCACGAAAGGTGAAGATGATGTTCCTCCCAACCCTGCGTCTAACATTCAGAAGAAGCATCGTACATGGTTAAAAGTTTCAAGGCACCCTCTAAAGAAGAAATGACAACAAATGGTGATCTTGAAATCTTCTGTTTAATCTAATGTTTGTTTTGATTATCTGAATGAATTGGTTGCATACATATGAGTTTGATGCGATGTTTCAATTCCTCCTATTACACAAGGATGAACAATGAAGTGTTGCCCTCAAGCAGGTTTTTGTTGTATTGGAAGATGAAGTAGTGCCCATGGAAGCAAAATATGATGTTGTTCCTCCCAACCCCTTGTCTAACATTGAGAAGAAGAAGAAGCATGTACGGTTTAAAATTTCCTCATGCCCTCACAAGAAGAAATGATTACTAACAGTGATTTCAATATCTTCTATTTGATGTTTGTTTTGATTATTTCAATGAATTTGATGTGACGTTTCAATTCCTGCTATTACAAGGCAATGATGAACAACAGAGTCCTTCCCTCAAATAGGATTGTCTTGAGTTGGAAGACAAAGTGGAGACCATGGAAGAACAAGTTGATGTTTTTTCCTCATAACCTGTCGTATAACATTGAGAAGAAGAAGGAGTGTATACGATTTAAAGTTTCCTCATGCCCTCACAAGAAGAAACGAGAACAAACAGTGATTTCCAAATATTCTATTTAATGTTTGTTTGATTATTTCAATGAATTGGTTGCATGCATTTGAATTTGATGTGACGTGTCAAATCTTGCTATTACAGGCCGACGATGAACAACAGAGTCCTACCCTTGAACTAGATACTCTTGATTTGGAAGACGAAGCAAATGCCATGGAAGAACAAGATGATGTTGTTCCTCCCAACCTGTCGTATAACATTGAAAATAAGAAGAAGAAGAAGAAGAAGAAGGAGCATATACGGTTTAAAGTTTCCTCACGCCCTCACAAGAAGAAACGAGAAGAAACGATGATTTCAAAATCTTCTATTTAATGTTTGTTTTTATTATTTCAATGAATTTGTTTCATGCATCTGAATTTGATGTGACATTTCAATTCCTACTATTACAGGGTAACGATGAACAACAGAGTCCTGCCCTTGAACAAGATACTCTTGATTTGGAAGACGAAGCAGAGGCCATGGAAGAACAAGATGATGTTGTTCATCCCAATCTGCTGTCTAACAATGTTGAGAAGAAGAAGGACCATATACAATTTAGAGTTTCCTCACGCCCTCACAAGAAGAAATGAGAAGAAATGGTGATTTCAAAATCTTCTATTTAACACTTGTTTTGATTATTTACAATAAATTTGTTGCATGCATCTGAATTTGATGTGAAGTTTCAATTCTTGCTATTATAGGGCAACGATGAACAAGGAAGTCCTACCCTCAAAAAAGATACTCTTGATTTAGAAGATGAAGCGTAGGCCATGGAAGAACAAGATGATGTTGTTCCTCCCAACCCATCGTCTAACAATGTTGAGAAGAAGGAGCGTATACGGTCAAAAGTGTCAAGGTTCCTTGACATGGAGAAACAAGAAGAAACAATGAATTCCAATTCTTTTATGTAATGTTTGTTTTGATTATTTCAATGAATTGGTTGCATGTAGTATAATTTGAAGTGACATTTGAATTCCTGCTATTACAGGGCAAGGATGAACAACGGAGTCTTGGCCTTGACCTAATTGTCCATGTCGTTTCAATTGAAATAGGAGAGGCTAATAAAGATGGACATGCATATGGGGAGATCATTGGCCTACAAGTGCGGCATGGAAATAAAGATGGACATGGGGATGGGGAGAGAATTGGCCTCCAAGTGGGACAGGGTAATAGAGATGAACATCGAGATAGGGAGAACACTGGCCTACATGTGCAACTAGGTAACATAGATGGACATGGGGATGGGGAGAGCA
>VDFB02006669.1:0-50409 GCA_007258455.2 Sequoia sempervirens | reverse complement strand
GGTTGATTGCCCACCCAACAAAAGTCAGCACACAGATGTAACTTCTATAGAGGGTTCGTAGGAGCTTGCAATGAGCCAAGAGCCCACAATAAGCCAAAAGCCAACAATGAGCCCGAGATCGAATCATCTATACCACAAGTATATTTCACTCCCTCTTTTCTTGCTTCACAATCTTTGGTTCCTCCTACTTTCTCTGCATCACCCATCACTTCAAGTGTCAACCCCTCTTTTTTTGCTTCTACTGTAGTGGTTGTGGGAGGTTTCTCTCAATTCTCCCAAGTGGTACAATTAGTTTTTACTCCTCCATAAGCTATTCCACCATTCGTCAAAGCCTAGTCTGTAGCCGCCATTGATACCCCTCTTGCTACTACTATATCAGCTCTGATCTATTTCACCCAACAGATAGAATCTGCTATGTCTTTACTACCACCATAGCTTCCCTTGAGTCCTCCCACTACTTCATAGATCAGGCCTTTGTATATTCCCCCATTCTCCCCACTAACAGTCTCTCTTCCAAAAAATAAATTGGTCAAAATCACTACCCTCTCATTCCCATTTGCTCTTCCTCGTGGTGCACCCTTTGTGAGCAAACTCATTAGGTGGCCAAACATATTTTTTCTCGGAGCGTGATAAAAACAAACAAGCATAGGTTCTTAGGCTCCAGAAGCAAAGGGACAAGGCTGCTAAAAGGTTGGTTGAGCCAAAGGTGCAGACCCTATTTGTTGATGGTGTTTTTTGCACAGCAATAACTCAGATAGAATATTCAAATCCTATCTCTCTTGAAAGGTAAATCTCTATAAGAAAGCCTCAAGAGATAACCCTAAGGTCTCTAATGTTAGGTCTTGACAATGCAAAAACAACTCAGTTATAAATGTGAAAATGTTGGCAATCACAAGGGGCCTTACAAAGAAATGACTAGAAGTTTCAAGCTCATCATATTTTTTAAATATTTTGATGCCTTTAATCCTAAAACTAACCCAGATTTCAAAAAACTGCAAAAGAGATAAAGGGTTTGTGAGATATTTTCAAAAAAGAAAATTAATCTAAGGACCAACAATGCAAATGATTAAACACTTAAAGTCGACCAACCCTCTAAAACTAAATTTAACTAAACCCAGATAGAATCCTGCAGTATCACAGAAATAGTGCAATCTTCTAAGGAACATAAATATTTTCAATTCGTGAGCATTCATACAAATCAACCTTAGTGATAAAAATGAATAAACACCCACAATCGAACTTGGCACACGATATTCAGGCCCAAGCTAACTTTACACAGCAACTTACAATCAACAAGTTGTTAAAAGTATGGACCATGGATCACTCAAACACTTCAAATATTAAACCACAAACACTATTGCATCAGATTTAACTCTAAAATCTAACATGCAACTGATAACTTTGTAGAAATTTAAAAGATATAGAATAATTAGAACCATGCAAAATGAAACAACAAAAGAAAAATCAGAGTATGTGCAGGATCATGGGGGTCCAAACTAGGCCTTTAAGTGGCGATGAAAATTTAGAAAATCAAAGTTAGGAAACTTGACATAAAAATTTGAATAGTTTTTTAACATAATTTGAAAAATATGTAACAACAAAAGTTGTAGAAAATTGAATGTAGTTTCAAGGCTACTAGTCCTTTTTTGGAAAAAAGTAATTTTTTTTTGAGAAAATTTGAAATTTGAGTGCAGTGGTACTAAATTTTAAGAAAAAGGATAAGAAGCAGGTGTGTTTCTGACCACCCTAAGTACAAGAAAAACATAATACTTTTTTTCTAAATTTTTAAATATAAATAGAGGACACATGTCTGGATGTGCCAGATTTTTTTTTCTAATTTGTTTCCACATAAATAATTAGTTATGATTTTTTTATTAGAACTTTTCATAATTATTAAAATGTTTATGTCTAACCACCATAACTTGGTCAAAAAATTATGAAATTTATTTTTTATTTTTTAATCCTATAGTATGCAAAGCATAGAATATGGTGCATCTTGTAGATTCGAAAAATGTTAAGTAGTTTGAAAGTTATAGAAATTTTTCAATCAGCCTATCAATCAAGACTTTAGACGTAATGTAGGTAGAAAATCAATAATAATTATTTATTTAATTCAAAATAAGGAAAAAGTTATATTAGTGGAAAGCTAACAATTTTTTCTATAAACCCTTTTTGTTTGATGAAATTCGAGTAAAAAAAAAGTCGTCAGCCATAAGGGAAAACTTCATAAAACTAAACAAATTTTCAAAAACATGTTTTTGGGTTGACTTTCCAGGTTTAGGCAATCCCAAACCAAATCCAGAATGGATATCCATTTTGGTTTGGTATTACCAAACCAAAATGGATATTCATTCGTAACAGATATCTATTTTGAGATGAATTTTGTTTTCAAAATGGATATCCATTTTGGAAAGTGGGAACACATTTTTTCGAAAAACAAAATGGATATCCGTTTGAAATGAATTATCCATTTTGAAAATCAAAATGGATATCCGTTTTAAAGACCTAAAAAACCCTCTTTAGTAAAATGGGTATAACTTTTGAGTTTCTTGTCAAAATTTTGACTTTTTATAGGCATTGGAAAGGTGATTGAGATCTCTACGCAATGGACTAGGTGGAGTTTCTATATTGTACACAATAAAATAATTATAATCATTTGAACTTCACATTTCATTTTTGAAACATCAAATGCTCACTACTTTCACATGCAAAGTCTTTTTTTCATGATTTTTTTTAACACTCATCACAAAATAACTGAAACATTAGAAATAGTAATGAATAATGAAATATTTATATTTTTTGTAGCAAGGCGATGAAAAAATATTCATAAATCATTATATATCTCCATCCCTTTCTCTACCTCTCTAAAAATAATTGTCTCCCCTTAAGCTCTAGACATATCCCTCCCTCCTTTCTTCTCTCTTTGTCCCTCTTTATACCTATCTTTCTCACTCTCTCTCCTTGAGCTCTAGACCTATCTTTCACCCATATCTTCATCATTTTCTCTACCTCTCTCTCTGTCCCTCCACCCCACTCCCTCCCTCCCTCTCCCCTCCATCTCCTCTCACCTCATCTCCCTCTCCCACTCTCTCTCCTCAACTCTCACCACACCACACTCTCCTCTAGGTCTCTTTCTCCCTTCCTCTCTCTCCTCTCAACTGCCTCTCTCCCTCCTCCTCTCTATCTCTCTCTTAGTCCCAGCCACCTTTTCCATCTCCCTCTCACTTCATCTCCTATCTCCTCTCTCTCCATCTCTAAAGTCTCCCCTTGCATCTCTCTCACACACACACACACAAACAATCCATCTCCATCTCAGGTTTCTCTCTCTCCTCTCTCACTTCATCTGCCCTCTCAAGTCCCTCTCCCTCTCCCTCCCTCTATTTCTTTCTCTCCCTTTCAAGTATCCCTCCCTCCCTCCCTCCCCACCTCCATCTCTCTCTCTCTGGTCTCTCCCACTCCCTCCTCCTCTCTCTCTCTCAGGTCTCTCCCACTCTCTCTCTATTCTCTCATATCTCTCTCTCTTACTCACACCCTCCATCTCCTCCTCAAGTCTCTCTCTCTCATCCATCTCATCTCCTCTGTGTCTCTCTCTCCTAACCTCTCCCACCACCTCTCTCTCTCCTCTCTCTCTCCTCTCTCTCTCTCTCCTCTCTCTCTCTCTCTCTCTTCTCAAACCCTCCCACCCCTCCTCCCTCTCCATATCCTCTCCCTCTCCTCATTTTGGAAGTCTCATGATCTCTAGGTCTCCCACCCCTTTCAGGTCCTCCCACCTCTCCTCTCTCTCACACTCACACTCAAGTCCTTTCTTCCTCTCCTTCCCACCCTTCCCCTCCTCCCTCTATCTCTATCTACCTCCTGAAGTCTATGTCTCTCCTTAATTATCTCTCTAATTATCCTCCGACTCTCCAGGCTCTCTTCCCACCACAACTAGGATCTCTCTCTCTCCCTATCTCTCACCTCCTCTGTCCTCTCTCACTCCCTTCTGCCTCCCTCTATCTCAGCCTCACATTCTATCTCCATCCTCCATCTCCCTCTCCATCCCTAACCTCTCTCTCTCTCTCTCCTCCTCTCTTCTCCTCTCTTCTCTCCTCTCCTCTCTTTCCTCCTCTCTCCACCCTCCTTCAGCCTCTCTCTCCACCTCCCTGCGTCCCTCCCACCCCAATTCAGGTAAATCTCTCCTGTGTCCTCCCACCATAACCAGATAGTTCTCCTCTCCTCCCCTTGAACTCTCTCTCTCTATCTCTCTCATCTCTCCCACTCTCTCTCTCTCTCTCTCCCTCCCTTATTTTAGGTCTCCCACTACCCCTCTCTCTCTCTCTCTTAGGTGTCTCCTTCCCACCCTAACTAGATAAATCTCTCTCTTCGATGTTTTCTTCCCACCCTAACTAGATAGCTCTATCTCTCCCCCTCTCTCTCCTTCTCTCTCCCCTCTCTCTCTCCCTCCCTCTCTCCCTCTCAAGTCTATCTCCCTATCCCTCTCTCGCTCCCTCCCTCCCTCTCTCTCCCTAATAAGTAACTTGAGATAGGTAGAGAGAGAGGGAGAGTGAATTGAGATGGAGAGAGGGAAGGAGAGATATAGAGAGAGAGTAGGAGAGAGATACCTAAGAGGATTATGAAGAGATGTAGAGAGATAGATTTTGTGAGAGAGAGAGATATATTTGAGAGTGGGAGAGAGACCTGAGAGAGAGAGAGAGATGGAGAGTGTAAGAGAGACATGACAGAAGAGAGAGTGGGAGAGACTTGAGAGAGAAAGGAGAGGAAGAGAGACACCTAAGAGAGTGACTTATGAAGGAGAGATACTTAAAAGGGAGGGGGAGAGAGAGAGGGAGAGAAGGAGATGGAGAGTGAGAGGGAGATGGAGAGGGAGTGGGAGTTTGAGGGGCCGAGAGTGAGAGAGGGAGTGGGAGAGAGATAGAGAGATAGTTTGGAGGGAGAGAGGAGAGAGTGGGAGAGAGAGACCTAAGATGGAGATGGAGAGAGAGTGTGTGTGTGTGTGTGAGAGAGAGAGAGAGAGGGAAAGAGGGAGAGTGAGAGTGAGAGGGAGATGGAGAGGAGGTGTAGAAATTAGAGAGAGACCCCTAAGAGGAAAGTGGAGAGTGAGAGAGATAGGAGAGAGAGATACTTGAGAGGGCTGTGGAGAGGAGGAGAGCTAGGAGATATATACATATTTCCTGAGAGGAGAGAAAGAGAGAGACATAGAGAGATAGAGGGAGGAGAGAGAGACTTAGTGAGAGGAGATAGGAGGGAGGGAGGGAGAGAGACTTGATAGAGGAGAGAGAGAGGTAGGGAGAAGGACAGATAGTGGGAGAGATACTTGAGGGAGAGAGTGTGGAGGTGAGTGAGACATTTAGAGAGAGAGAGGGAGGGAGAGAAAAAGAGAGAGAGGGAGTGAGAGAACTGAAGAGAGAGGGACCGGGAGAGACTTGAGAGAGAACTACAGAGGGATAGAGGGAGGGAAAGACTTGAGGAGAGAGACCTAAGAGGGAGAGAGACTTTAAGAGGAAGAGAGACTTCAAAGAGAGAGAGAGAGGGAGTGGAAGAGGGAGGAGGAGAGGAGAGGAGAGGAGAGGAGAGGAGAGGAGAGGAGATGGAGTGGGAGGGACCTAAGAGAGAGAGGGAGTGAGAGAGAGAGAGAGAAGGAAGGAAGGATGGGAGAGAGGTAGAGAGACATAGTGATAGATAGAGGTAGAGAAAGGGATAGAGAGATATGATGATTTATGAAGATTTTTTTCATATCCATGCTACAAAAAATATAAATATTTCATTATTAATTACTTTTTCTAATGTTTCAAGTATTTTAAGATGAGTGTTACAAAAAAATCATGAAAAAAAGACTTTGGATGTGAAATTAGTGAGCATTTAATGTTTCAAAAATGAAATATGAAGTTCAAATGATTATAATTATTTTTTGGTGTATAATATATTAAAAAAACACCCATTCCATTGCGTAGAGCTCTAAATCATCTTTCCAACACTTGTAAAAAGTTAAAATTTCGATAGGAAACACAAAATTTATGCCCATTTTACTAAAGAGGGTTTTTAAGGTTTTCAAAATGGATATTCGTTTTGTTTTTCAAAAAAATGGGTTCCTGCTTTCCAAAATGGATATCCATTTTGAAAACAAAACAACAAATATCCATTTTGAATCAGATATCCATTTCAAAATTGATATCTGTTTCGGTTTGGTATTACCAAACCAAAATGGATGTTGTACCCAAGCTTGCAAAAATCCAAAGGTGTGAATTCCACATTTTTGGATGTGTTAAAAATTCCTTTTTTCCCATTGCCACTTTTTGGACCCCCATGATCCTGCGCATACCCATCACCAAAAGATAATTTCTTCACTTATATTGCTTCACCCAAATTTGCAACAATTCAGTATTCTCAATGTTTCAGCACTTTGCCTTCTAAAATATGCTAACTCCTAGCTCATCTATAGCTATTACAATGATATCTAACTTTCTAACCCCCAAAAATGAAGCCAGAGCTTCAATTTATAGGCAAAATTCCCTTGGGTGTCCCAAAATTAGGGCCCACAAAGTGAGGGCAGCCATGCATTTGAACTTCAAAAGTTAAGGTCAGCCATGCAAGGCTGACTTAGAGCATATTCAAGAAAAAGACAAAAAAATATAGTCAAAACCCGCCAGTGGGGCCCCCAGGCCACTTTAACACCCTAAGAACTTGTTCTATTTAGGGTTTGTAACTAAAATTCACCACTCCCAGCATGCCTGACGGGAATCCTATGTGGCAGCAACCTAGCTATCACCTTTTGCCTTGTCAGCTTCCAATTTTTTAATCAATTCTTTAACTTTTTCAAGTATTTCCTTCACATCTATCAAGCCTAGAACTAGAATAAACCTGATTCTTGTCTTATGACCCTTTAACTCCTCCAAATATTGTGGCACCAATTTATTCCACTCAATTTGCAATTTGTGGTATTTATCCAACCTGGGAATATATATTGTAGTATCTGTCAGCATATGGCTTGAGGATATTGTGTATGACTTCTAGTGTTGTCATTGATGGCAACCTAAGTCATCTATAAGGTCCATAGATTTGGATTTGTCCATTCCAGTAGAAAAAATGAAGAATTGTGCTTTACCGAAATAGCAGTTAAGGAATAAGGTATCCAGTCTGTTTATTGATCTGTATGCTTCACCAGATGATTATTTTGTGTTGTGGATCTTGGAGAAATTGTTTTGGAATCCTCATCATCATGTTTAATAGCTTTGGTGATTTTGTATTATTCTTTGTTCAAGTTAAGAAATCTGATAGAATTATTTTTTTGTTTATTTGATCCTTAAAGCTAACTTGTGTGTGTATCGTGTTGTGGATATATTTAGATGTATGAGATATAATTATTTTGGTGTCTCCCTATTCAAAGATCATTTATGGGTCTCAACTAAGTCTTAGCCAACTTTTGGAGGTGCGCATCAAATATTGTGTATGTTTGAGCCGACGATCGGAAGAATACTTCTCTATTTTGTTTAAAGTCGACATGTGGATGAAATTTCTAAGTAGCGGGTATATATATAATCATTTTGAAGTGTGAATGTGTTGTAGTTGTTGATGTTGTGTGTGTAATTTGTGTCGATGTGTATAAATAATATCAAAAAGACTTGTGATTGATCTGACATAGTTAGTTAGAGATATTTCTGTAACAGAGCATAGCAGAGCGGAGAAGAGCAGAGCAGAAAAGGAGCAGAAAGTGTGAATCTGATAGCAATGAGCTTAATGGAACTGTAACTAGGATTTGAAGAAGCTATATTTTCAATTCACCTTTTTTTTGTAATCCAAATATTTTTTAAGCTAGTGAGCCTTCTTTTCTTTTGAGCAGTGAGCTCTAGGCAGTGTGCTTGAATGCAAGTGCATTCCCATTTTTCTTATACTTTTAATAGGGTATAAATTGTGGATTAAGATCCACTGTGGTTTTTCCCCTAACAAGGTTTCCACACAAAAATATTGGTGTTATGGTGTTATGTGTACTTTCCTCTATGGTTGCATGTTTAGTTTTGCTTATGTGATATGAATGGTTTCAAATCTGATTTATAATTTAAGTTTATGCTGAACACTGATTCACCCCCCTCTCTCAGTGTTCCTTGAGTCCAACAATTGGTATCAGAGTAGGTTCCTCCTTGAATTTTTAACAGCTTGAGGTGGATCTTGAAGATATAGACTCTGGAAATCTTAAAAATCAACTTATGGTGGCACTTGATGATCTTGATCAATCGAAAGCAGAAGTCTTGGAGTTAAAAGAAAATCTTGCGGATGCTGAGAAATTTATTCAATCCTTGAAAGATAAAATCAATGAATCAAGAGAAAAGAGAAAGGAACTGTGTGACCAGCTGAAACAGAAAGAAGATAAAACCTTGGATGATATTCATTTGAATCATACCCTAAAAGAGATAATTGAAGAATGTGAAAAGCTTGCTAAGGATAATATTGCTCAAAAGCTTGAGATGGAATCTATGGTGATGAAGCTAACTAAATAGGTTGAAGAGCGGAATAAGAATGAATAAAATATAGCTCAGTCCTTAAAAAAAAAATCTAAAGAATGTAGTGCAACTAACAAAAGAGTTATTCAGTTGGAGATGGAACTTCAGCAATCCAGAGATCATGAACAAGAGCTTGAAAGATAGCTAGTTATTCTCAATGGAGAACTCTCTGCTGCTAATGAGTAAAAAGAAAGGTTCAAGATAAATTATGCTAAACTCGATGAGCTAACTAAAGGGTAGAAAGATGCGAATGACAGAAGTGGGCTTGGATATGAAAAGGGAGAAAGCTTCAGATCAGAATAAAAGAATTTGAAGAAAGGAAATCAGGTGAATGAAGGTAGAAGACATCCGGTAAGACAGCCTAATGCAAAAAAGTTTAATGGTTATTTCTTTTCTTGTAATAATTTTTTCCATATGGCTTCTCAATGTAGAAGGAAAGAAAATCCAAATGGTCCATCATTTCCTAGTCAGTGTTCTAACTGCAAAAAATTAGGTCATAAATCAACTGAATGTAGAGGTATGTCAAACAGTTTTATTAGAATAAGGGATGTTAAATTCTATGCTTGTGGAAGATTTGGGAATGTTGCTAATCAATGCAAATCTAGTGGAAATCAATGGAATGATAGATTTGGACAAAGAAATCTTGTATGTTTTAATTGCAACAAAATTGGTCACATTGCTAAGTTTTGTTGGATCAGAAACATGGATAAGAGAGGTCCTACATACAAAGAAAGAAACTTGTAGATGAATGAAAAAGGAAAAGGGAAAGTATCGGTGGAAGAAATAAGGGATCAGATGAAGAAGACATGGGTGAAGAAAATTGAATCAGAAGAAGGGAACAAGTCTGTATCGATAGCTACTTCTAGTAATTCATCCAATAATTCCTCAAGGAATTGATCTCAGGCCATCGGCCTAGGGGGAGTTTTGTAGAAAATAACTTTCCCCCATGTCAATTGATAGCACCAAAATGTAGGAGATCATTAGTAGATGTACTAGTATTTTATAAATATGTAGACAATCTCTGAAGTAATAATTTGTGAAGAGGAAGATCTACAAACATATTTTGTTGTTGTTGTCTGAGAAAACAGAGCTACCGGAACTCCTAGGGAAAAATATTAAATGAAATTAAAAGGTTTATGTGCGTGAAGTTATAAAAAGGGTAATTGAACATCTCATTCATTACCTTGAATTATTGGAGAATTGAGGGAGAGCTCTACATCAAAATTTTGAAATTGTGAAGAGAATTTGGAGGCGAATCTAAAAGGTATTTTCGAATTGTTGTGAAAATATTTTTTTGGTATTCATTTCGTACAAAAATGGGGAAAATAAAGTGATCCATAAACTTGGATGAAAATAACAATGATAAAAATAGAAATGTGAGGGATTCATTAACTAGAAATTAATTGGAAAGGCTTGATGGAAAGGGGCACAAAATCCTTGATATTTGGAGTGAATTTCCATTCTTTGCGAATGTGGAAATTATTAAGTTTATCCTGAACCAATTGGATGGTGATATTTTAACTTTGGATAAACCCTATTGCATCTCGAAAGAGGTGATTAAAAATTTAACAAGGTTGTATGATTTTGGAGATGTTCCGAAGAAGAAGTCGATTCAGAATATAGAGGTTCAAACCCTAACCGGTGTAACTAGAAATCAACGATCTTTGGTAATTTCAACAATTAATGATCTGATCACATGGTTTGTTGCACATGGAATTTCCTATAAAATCTTCTTTAGGAATAAAGAAGGATTAACCTTGGTAGGTGCAGTATACATTTTACACAAGATGATCATGGAAGATGAAGATTTCAACTTGTGTGGTTTATTGAAAGACTAGTTGATGGAAAACGTTCAACAAACAAAGGATGCAAATTATGCATTCAGGTTTGGAACCCTAGTTATATGTATTATGATGTATTTTCTAAAATTCTTTCCCTAGATCAACAATGTAGTATGGAAGGAAGATGAATCGGTCTGTCAGCAAATCTAAAAATATTGCAATACTCTAAATGATTGTGAGGCCGAATGTGGAAAATTCTTTAATGAATTGTTGGAGATGTTCGGTGAAGCTAAGATTTCCCCTCTGATGGGAACTCTTGAGGTTGGATCCTCTTTCGGTAAATTGGAAAGGAAGTCAAAAAGAGCTAAACAGTCTGTTGAGGACTCTCCTTTGGTACCTGTAGTTACTAAAGCTAAGAAGAAAGCGAAAGAAGTGGTTGTCTTAGAAGTATCTGATGAAGAGTCAGAAGGATACACTCCTATGGATGAACCAGAACCAGTTGGAATGGTTGCAGTAGCTATAGAAGATGAGTTAGAAGAAGGAGATTTAAGCAAGGGAATGATATTGATGTTGGTTCAAGAAGATGATGGGATGAAGAAGATTGCAGATTTGTAGTTCGAAAAACCTTCTTTCGAGCAAGACTTGATTGAGAACACTTTGGGAGTGTACTTTAGGTACAACAATGTTGATGCGGATAGTCTATAGAATGTAATTCCTGATGAAATGATTCAATGCATAAAGGAAGCAATGGCTTCTAATTCTCAGGATAAAGAAGATGAGATCATTTTACACCTGAAAGAACAGTTTAGATTATCTCTTGTCAAACTGAAGAAAAAGATGAAAGTGCTGAGACAATGCATTAATGAAGCAAACACTATCTGCAACTACTATCTTCGGTGGCCCCATGTAGTTGGGAAATACAAGGAGAATTTGGAACAAATTAAGATAGAACTAACTCAAATTGGCCAGAACTACATTATGCATCAGGATCTGGATGGTACAGTGAGGAAAAGAATTCAAGTTTTATAGTCAGAGCATGCAAAGGTGCAATACAACAAAGACAAGCTTGTGGAAACCTTTATGAAGGTGAAGTATTTGACAGAAGGAAGGTTTGAATAGTTGATTGAAGTCCTAAAGAAAGGATAAAAACTGGCAGAAGATATAACAATCCCTAAATCCTTGGTGAAAATTGTAAATCAGACATCGGTAAACAATAGTATAATTATCATCAGTGGGATTATAATTGATGCATGGAAGAAATTTCTTCTAGTGATGAAGGAGAAATATAAGGTAATTCTCTAATTATGGTGTTAGCTTTTGAAATTTTTTGAGTAAATTTTTGAGAGAATGAGTATTGAAATGTTTTTGAGGAGTTAGAAAATTTTTGGTTGCATTTCAAAGGGGGAGCTAAGTTGGAAATTTTGAGGAGATTGAAAGAATATTTTTGTCATTGATTTCAAAGGGGGAGATAGTACTGTGAAAAATGAATGGAGAGAGAGTGTTGTGTAAAAATGATTCTGAATTTGAGAAGTTAAGGGGGAGAGAGTATCTTGAATTTTTGCTCATTTTTCACTAAGTGTTTCCATCAATGCCAAAGGCAGAGATTGTTGGAATATGGATTGAGGAGATTGTGTATGACTTCTAGTGTTTTCATTTATGGCAACCTAAGTCATCTATAAAGTCCAAAAATATGGTTTTTCCCATTCTGGCAGAAAAAATGAACAGTGCTTTATTGGAATAACAGTTAAGGAACAAGGTATCTAGTCAGTTTATTGATCTGTATGCTTCACCGGATGATTATTTTGTGTTGTGGATCTTGGAGAAATTTTTTTGGCATCCTCATCATCATGTTTAATAGCTTTGGTGATGTTGCATTATTTTTTTTTCAAGTTAAGAAATCCAACATAATTATTTTTCTGTTTATTTGTTCTTTAAACCCAACTTGTGTGTGTATCGTGTTGCGGATATATGTGGATGTATGGCATATAACTATTTTAGTGTCTCCATGTTTGAAGATCATGTATGGGTCCCAACTAAGTCTTAGTTGACTTTTGGAGGTGCGCATTGAATATTGTGTATGTTTGAGTCGATCGTTGGAGAATACTTCTCTATTTTGTTTAAAGTCAACATGTGGATGAAATTTCTAAGTAGCGGGTATATATATAATCATTTTGAAGTGTGAATGTGTTGTATTTGTTGATTTTGTGTGTATAATTTGTGTCAATGTGTATAAATAATATCAAAAATACTTTTGATTGATCTGGCATAGTTAGAGATATTTCTGAAACAAAGCAAAGTAGAGTTGAGAAGAGCAGAGTAGAAGAGGAGCAGAAAGTGTGAATCTAATAGCAGGTCAGAATATGTTTAATGATCTTAATGGAACTATAACCAGGATTTGAAGAACCTATATTCTCAATTCACCTTTTTTTTGTAATCCAAACATTTTGTAAGGAAATGATCCTTCTTTTCTTTTGAGCAATGAGCTCTAGGCAGTGTGCCTGAAAGAAAGTGCATTCCCATTTTTCTTATACTTTTAATAGGGTATAAATTGTGGATTAACCTCCATCATGGTTTTTCCCCTAATAGGGTTTCCACGCAAAAATATTAGTGTTATGGTGTTGTGTACTTTTCTCTATGGTTGAATGTTTATTTTTGCTTATGTGATATGAATGGTTTTAGATCTTATTTGTAATTTATGTTTATGTTGAACACTGATTCACTCCCCCTCTCAATGTTCCTTGAGTCCAATAGTATCCTCTAGGTGTTCTTTTGTTATTGGGGCACTATTAGAAGGGGCATAAACTTTGTGCCACCATGCCTTCAATGTAGTGATTTTCATGTTTTTCTTACCAAACTTCTTTCTTCTAGTCACTATCTCCAGAAAGCTGATGCAACCATCATGTATCGCCTTCACCTTTCCCTGTATCTTTGCAATTTTCTTCAAAACTTTTGAAAGGAGCTCATTTCTATAATTCCAAGTCTCTAGCCATCCCTTCACCTTATCAATTGTATCATGAGGAGAGATATCCAATTGAGCCAAATCATCCTTTGGTATCTACAGAATTTTCCTTAGTTCATCCGCAGTTGACTCATCAACCTTCTTGTAATCTACAGTAAATTGTAAAATTTGGTGAAGAAAATTAGAGGCGTTGGTGTGAACTTTGAGAAATTTCTCTATCACCTCATCTCCTCTAATGCTAACATCTTGTAGCCACCCCTGAGTATTTTGGACAAAGGATTTCAATCTCTCAATTTTTGACATGGCTTCTTTTGGCAGCAATCCTTCTGGAATTGTGCTTTCACTTCCCATGGCTTGCAAAGGTTTCATCAAATGTTGCACATACTTGTAAACATCATTAAGTTGCTTTTGCAATTTCTCCTTTTCTGCAATCTCACTATCCAACCTTCTCAAAATTGTCAGAGAAGACTCTTGAAATTCTTCTTTTTCTTGCTCCTTGGTGGTCAGTCCCAAATTGATAGTTTGTATTCTATAATCAGATGGCCTTAATTCATCTCTGAATTTATCTATTGGGGGCACTGCCACATGTACAACTTTTTTATTGAATTCATCATGTGTAATTTTTGAAACTGTCCATGCTCTTTTCCTTTGCTTGGGTTTCCCTCACTATTCTAACAAATTATCCACCTCAGATTTTCTTCCTGCACAATTATAGGTTTCTTACTTGTTCATTTCTCTAGCCATTCCAGGATAGTGGACTATTCAGCACTCTCTTTCATAAAGGAAACCTCTCGTTCATCTCTATTTTTTTGCAGACTATCTATGATTTCTTCTACATCTTTCTCAATTGTAGGTTGATTTTCCTCCTTATTACTTACATCTTTCTCCAAAGACTTAGATTGCTTCTCCTGAAGCACTTGGATTCTACATTCCCACTATGTGCATCAAGATCAGATTGTCCCAATTGTTGCAACATTTGCTTTCACTCCTCATCAATAGGGGTAGAAACTTCCTCATCCTCTGACTCATGCTACTCAAGGTTGTTAGATATGTTTCCCTCTTCAGGGATTGCCTCCTCTAATATTTGAACATTTTGAATTGGATAACTATTCCCAGCATTCATGATGAGTACTTCATTTTGCACCCCTTCTTCTACCTCCTTCACTTCCTTCGTCAGAGATGCCTTTTGCTTGGGAGAGATTTTCCTTGCATATACTTGGGGCTTTTCCCTAGGACTATTTATCTCCATGACCTTTATCAAGGAAGGAGCATCAATATCCATATTCCCCTTCTTGGCATTTGCTACCTTTTCTCTTTTTGTGACAATCCTTCTTTTCCTTAATGATTGAGGTACCTCACCCTCTGTAGTTGTAGTGTTATCCTGAGGAGCTTTCTTAGCCATGGGAGATGGTTTCTCCGCTTTTTTTTCTTCAACTTGACTGTTGGTCCTCCTTCGGATTGGTACTGTTTTATTACTTTCTTGTTCTTCACTGCCTTGAGACTTAGAAACATTATCCTTTTCATCATCAATTCCTTCTTTAGAATGATATTCCATGTCTCCCATAAAATTGTATGTGAATTTGGTGCAACTAGCCTCCAATTCCTACACCTTTTTCTTTACCCATTGCCTCTAGTATTCCTTGACTAGCTCAGTTATCCGATCAAGATCTATTGCTTCTTCTTCAAACCAATTTATCTATGGTAGAGGCTTGCCTCTATATGGTTCATAGTCTTGTTGCTACACTAGGTTCACTTCTTCATCCTACACTTGATCAAGAACTTTCACAATCCTATATAATCTTATCATTTTTAGTGACATTCGAGAGAACCTTCTTCTTAGAACATCAAAGTCATCTCTGTAGTTTTACCAATAATCTTCAATGTGATCTCTATGCCTGAATGTCTTATTGTTCTACTTCATGGCTCTACCATATGGGTAAAACTTAATTCTACTTGTATGGGAGTAGAGCTGAAATTTTTCCTTCTCCTTTTCAGAATATTGGGCAGCTTGGATGGAAGGGCATGTCTCCAAAGTCTCGATTCTCAATGGAAACTCTTCTCCCAATCCCCTTTTCTCCATAATCTGTTGTAAAATCTCCTCAAAGGCCATCATTTGCCTAGTTAATTCCAACATTAGGAGATGATTAGTTGGATGCCTTGGTAATCTAAGAAGAGTAGCAAGAAATCCTTGTATCTGAATGTACGTGAATTTAGGAAATTGGATAAACCATTACCCATATTATTTGATTAAGTCCATGGTATCGGCCATCACTCTCACATGAAGGGAATTCTGTAGCAAACTTGGAATGAACATGAAAAAGGCATCATTTTCCCTTCTGTAATTGGATGTCTTATACTGCAGTTGAGGGTATACATCCCAAATTCTATCCTTTCCA
The DNA here is from genome assembly GCA_007258455.2 of Sequoia sempervirens. Taxonomy (NCBI): domain Eukaryota; kingdom Viridiplantae; phylum Streptophyta; class Pinopsida; order Cupressales; family Cupressaceae; genus Sequoia; species Sequoia sempervirens. Next base: position 34,778 of record VDFB02006669.1, on the reverse strand, counting down.
AAATTTCCCTTGCAGCTCAAGCCTTTGTATTTGGTTTTGCTCACCAACATGTACACCAAATAGGATGTCATGGTGAATTTGTTTGTTTCTTGCACACTTCTCAATTGAGCATCTAGGTTATTGCTTATGATTCTGACCCAATGATAATTTTTATTGGCCACAATTTGTGTAATAGGAGAGAACATCCAAGACTGGAAGATGTGAGCTTCTTCCACTCCCATTACTCTTCCCAAAAGGGTTATTATGTCATGGTATTCCATCTTGAAATCAGTCTTGTGCAATTGCTTGGGAAACTTTTAATAATGAGGTTTTGGCTTCAGTATCCATGAATTTTTCATGATCTCTAGAGCTCAGTTAGGATCTTCATCATAAAATTTGATCGCTTCACCAATATTTATTTCTTCAATCAAGTGATAGTGTGAAGCAATGTTAAAGACCTCTACAATGGACTCCTCTATGAGATTGGCCATAATCCTCCCCTGTGGCTTGAAAAGATCCTCTTGTTGGAATCATAGTGTCTTGCACATTATAAGACCAATTTTGGGCATAATTGTGCTGGAGGGAATCCTGCCACCTATGCCAAACCTGTAGAAGTTGAAAAACCCAACTTCACAAACCCCAAGAATCACCTGCATACAATAACCTATTACATAGAAAAGATATGCAAAACCAAAAAGATGTTCTGCAAGCCTCAAGAAAAAATTGCATTAATGGGAATAAAACTAGAATATGTTACAAATGATACATAAGATACCTTAAAAACGTAATGCATGCACAACCCTAAACATAACTTGAACTAAAATATATCTCAACTAGATAAGGATAACTAAATGCAACCTAGGACTTAAATTAATGCCTAAGTAAACTTATGAAAGTGTAATTAAATAATTAATTACACCAACACCCCCCCATAGGTGTAACTTAGGGAGAAGATTATTATGAAAATGATGCAAAAGATGGGTCCCAACAACAAGGCTTGATCAGGTACCCATTTACAAATGCAATGCAAACAATGGGGTAAAAGGAGAAAACCACATAGGACAAAACTCCTCCCCAAAATAGGATGGAAAAAACTAAGTGATGAAAGATGGAGGACTCCATAAGACCCCCCAAGGACACCATCCATCATGGGGATACATGAATGATCCCCCCATAAGAGATGAATAAAAAGACCACATAGCCCTCCCAGAATGAAGTAGCTCAAAAAACACTAAAGAAACCACATCTCCTAAAAGAAGTGAGAGGGAAGAGGTCGAATGAATGCAATCGCTGAAGGTGAAGTAGGTGCAGCCCAAGATGTCTCCACTAAAGCTAGTGTGAGCTCAACCAATGAAGAATTCAGAGAAGGTGAAGACTCAAGAGTAGCCTCTAGAGATGAATGATCAACTAGGTCCTATTGCACTAAAATAGAAGAAACCACATTTGTAGCCATAGAAGTATCAGCAACAACAACAGGAGGAGGAGGAGATGGAATGTAAGGCTCGAGAACAAGATCTGAAGAAAGAACACCGATGTTCAAGAATCCAAATGTCTCCTCATAATGATGATTCACACTAGAAGTGTGAAGAATAGTTGTAGGAACAGAAGCACCATCAGTAGCAAAATCTGCAAAGGAATGCAATCAAGATGAGTGATCCACCACCCCAGTAGCAATAGCTGCTCTACTCTCCAAGTCTCTGATGATAATGAAATCAAGGGTGAACTCCACAAATCTCCCATTACCTCCATGTGTGATCTAATATATGGAAAGAAGGTTGTTCGTCAAATGAGGAACACACAAGATATCCTAAAAAGTGTTGTCCCTAAGACTAATAGACTCCTTCCCTGTAACACTCATGTATGTATTGTTTCCCATCAAAATATGATACATAGTGCAAGGCTCAAAGGAAGTGAAAATAGACTGTGAAGATGCCATATGATGAGATGCTCCTAAATCAAGAAGACATCTCCCTAATCCAAGACTTGAATAAGCACAAAGAGCATGCCCCTTCATGTCTAGTGAGGTATGAAAACCAGTTGTTCCCATGTAATTCTACTCTGAAGAAGAAGAATGAGGGGAAGGAGATGATGCAGACATCCTAGAAGGAAAATCAATTTGATTTTTGTGAAGATGTTTCAGCTCATCAATGTCCTTGTAGAAATTATGTTTTGCATGTCCTTCCCTTTTGCAATATGCACATGTAGTCTTCTCCTTCTTAGATTATTTTCTCTTAGAAGAGGAAGATGAATCTGAGGACTCCTTTTTCTACTCAATAAGATTTGGAATCCTTTTTTTTTTGTTTCTTTCCTTTTCCTGTAGAGCCCTTCTGATCTTTAGGCTCCTGAGATGCAATGAGTGCTTGTGATGAAGAAGGTTTCACAATGGCCATGCTAGCTAACTTAGCTTGCTCTCGAGTGAGAGATGAAGTAAATTAATCAATAGATTGTATAGTGAATCTTGTACCAAGAGCATCTTGAGTGACATAAAAGGTAGAAACAAAAAATAAATATTATGGTCCAAACTTAGAAATAATGGACAATATCAACTAAGAGTCCTACTTCTGAATACCACACTATGTCAACTACAATCTAAGAGATTTGAGTTTTTTGAATAACTCATGGATGTTGTCAAAATCCTGAGGATTTAAGCTAATAAGCTCATTCTCCAACTGGAAACCTCTCATAGTATCCTACTTCCCAAATAAAGACTCTAAAGTAGTCCAAATCTGATTTGGTGAAGTACAAGACTCAATATAAAAAAGAAGATCAAGATAAATAGATAGACATAAAGTGCCAAAAGCTTCATCACATCTATTAAACCACTTTCTCGTTTTAGTAGCACCTGCAAGTTCAACTTCATTACCCATGGTCACTCTATACAACCCTTTGTGCTTCAAAAGAATCTCCATTTGTTTTCTTCAACCAAAATAGTTGAATGGAGTAAGGGGTGCAATATTTTGTGAATCCATGAAAAAACAATAGTACATACTCTCAAATGAAAAAAAAATCCTGTTTAATAGATCAAAAATAAAGTCTTGATTGCACATTTCCCAAGAAAATAACCCAAAAAGAAAAGGATAAGTTCTAACAAAAAAATTAGATATTTGGTGAAAATTCTAAAAAAAATAGGTCTAAGATCTAAGAAGAGGACAAAACCATCTTTCCAATGCTACTTGAATTGCGAAAAATGGATACGCGAGGCAAAAGATATGCCCCCCGAAGTGAAAACACCAACTTCTAACTTTAGAGGCCAAAAAAAGCATCAAAAAAGAAAAATTAGAAAAATCACACCTGCACCATTGGATAGAGCATCAAACCAAATTTCCAATGATATCTCGTTTGTGAAAAATGGACACCATATAGAAAAGTTATAGCCTATTTTGTGAAACTGCTTGAAAACTACCAATAAGGCCTCCAGAGCCCATAGGGGCTAAAAAAATAGAGCCACTAGTCGCATGCAGGACCAAGGGGCTAGCGACTAAGGGCTGGAGCCGAAGTTCCTGGTCACCGATATGATTGTCGCAGGGGGCTGATGACCTGGTGAGGGCTAGTGCTGGCTCTGAGTCGCTTATGTGACTGTTGACTATAGACGTGGAGCCCTCAGGGGCTAAACCTAGGAGCGGCGGTGTTGTGGTGGATATCACCGGTGGCAATGGCTGAAGGGAGGTGTGGCGATTGACGCTTGATGGAGTAGTGGTGGCAGTGGGATTTTTAACTGGCAGCATAAATCATACCATAGATTTTTCTAATTTTTTAATATTTTTTTTATTTTTGTTTTTGAAAAATCACCTGAACAGATGCCATGGGGCCATATAGCCTTGGGGCAAGAAAATTTTTGCCTCCTGGATCGACTTTGTCCAAAATAGAAAATTTTTATATGAAAATAGGGGTTTTTGGGCACTGCAAACATGATGGTGAGGTATGTTTTTTCCAAAAAATGTCCAGAAAAAAAAGGCTACCCACAGATCCTTGAAAAAGATGTCTGGCTTGAAATCCTTCCCCAAAAAAAATCACTGTAAGGAAATATCTTCAAAAGATGAACAGGAAGCTATAGGTCTAAAGCTCTAATACCATGTAGAAGTTGAAAAACCCAACTTCATGTACCCAAAGAATCACCTACATGTAATAACCTGTTACAGAGAAAAGATATATAGAACCAAAAAGATGTTCTGCAAGCCTCAAGCGAAAATTGCATTAATGGGAATAAAACTAGAATATGTTACAAATGATACATAAGATGCCTTAAAAAGGCAATGCATGCACAACCCTAAACCTAGCTTGAACTAAAAGATAGCTCAACTAGATAAGAATAACTAAATGCAACCTAGGACTTAAATTAATGCCTAAATAAACTTATGAAAGTGTAATTAAATAATTAATTACACAAAAAAAACTAGTGTGAGTGATGACTTGAGCTAGCGGAGTGGGTTAATCACCATACATTCTTCTATGAAAATCCTCATAGTCAACATGTCCCATGTTTGTGTCTCCAATCTTACCCCAAGTGGAAGCAATCCTTGACTGTGGCCAAATGCCCTCAAAGTCATATTTCATCCTTTCTTGTCTACTTCTAACCTCCTCTTGTACTAGATCAGCTTTGGTCTTGATGGCATCATCGAGGCTCAATTCACCCTGCATCTGTTATAGAGAACCAATAATCACCAAGATGCAAATAACAATATAACACCATAAGATTTGTTAGTGTATACTAAATGACCTTATTAAGTCCAAATTAAGGATATCACCATGAATTTCAAATGATAACACAAGGAAAACCCACTTCATCATTCAAATAAAAGATGTGGGAATGAACCAATGCATAATTCATATACACACTAGCTCATTCATAAAGAATTCTCTATTGAAGCATAAATGTAAACATTTACAGTGTCATTCAATTAAGGTGATAATATGAATTCATTGGCAACACATGGAAAATAACTCATTCAAAGGATATCATTATCTGATTACATAAGGCATGCGAGACTTATGAATACAAATAATCAAATAACCTCATGAAATCACCATACAAATCCAAGTGAAGACCCACAAGACCCTAGAGTGAAATGAGAAAAGGGTTAGGTAATCCGAGCTAGCTCAAATTTTCTAGCTTGATTAAGGTTCGATTAATCCGAGCTAGCTCGGATTAGCCGAAACTCATCAAACTATCCTCATTTTGACTAGCAATCTTCTCAAAAATGAATGAAGTTCATCAAAGCATCAAAATACAATGAACCAATCACCATTTCATCATAAATCCAATCATGCATACATTATTTTCCATCATCGCTAACTTTGAAATAGAATCAGGTGAAATCAGGTAATCCGAGCTAGCTCGAATTTCCCAAAATTAGACCAATTGAGCCCATTTCAACCAATGATTATCATGAATCTTCAAATAATGGGGTCCTTAAGTATATGGAAACAAATTATCATAGTTGAGGTTCAATTCATCACATGCAAGAGATACTTGCAAATTCAGGTTGTTCGGGTATCTCTTAGGAGCTCAGATTCGGCAAATGAAAGGTTGCTTAGAATCACCGAATGGGACTAATTCAAAATTCACTAAGTGCTTACATCTTGTTTGATATTGGGTAATGAAATTGTAAATTGAAGGAGAGTTTGGCTAATCCAAGAGGGCTTGGATTATTCAGGCGGACTAGAGCTTGACTAATCCGAGACACCTTGGATTAACCGAGATCTCCCTATGATGGTGAATTCTCTAAGTGTTACTTCTTCGATTGGTCAAATACACAAAAGAGGGAAAGATTACCCCATGAGTTTCATTTCATTTAGCAATTCCCATGATCATTTTCTCAAGAATTATTAATTCCATTCAACCGATTGAATCCAACGCACTTGACTAGGGCACACAATATCAGGGTTTATGAATCATCACTTTGAAAATGATCAGTGCTAGCAATACCAAGGCACACGAATACAAATGCTCTCAGAACTTTGACATCAAAAGAAAGAAAGACATGCAAGGATAAATCTAACTACATACAAATTAAAACCCCTTCCTTGATTCTTAAACGGACCCCAGAGCACAGAATGACCAAGAAGATGTCAATTTAAATCAAAACCCCATACTCTAATTAGAGATTAATGCAACAAGATCACCAATGAAGCACAAAATGAAGCAAAGAGACCTGAAAATAACCCAAAACATACCTTAAATGGATGCTTGATATGAAGAATGTGAAGGTGAGCTAATACGAAGCCCTCAAAACCCTAGAATGATCCTTAGGAAAATGCAAACCAGGAGCAATGGGGTGATTCAAGAGCACAATGGAGGCTAAGTTTTCTCAATCAAACATTGATGACATGCAAATGCCGAAATGACCACTTGATTAGCCTTTATTTCCAAAAGCAATTCATTAGAGTGCGTAATAAATTCTAGATAGTATGGTTTCAAAGTTTGGTGATCCGACCAAGGCTCAAATTCAGCTAATCCAAGGGACCTCGGATTAGTTGACCAGATTAAGGTTTGGCTAATCCAAGGTACCTCAGATTAACCGAATTTGTCCAATACTTAGCCAATTTTTCCTTGAAATCAAAATTTCAAGTGGGGAAGCATTTCAAGAGAGAAAAGCCAATAATTAAAGGCTACAAAGTGCATCAGAATGCAGATGGAACGTTGAGCGTGAGGGAAAAAAAAAACCAAAACAAAAAGACCTATCCCTTAAGGGGAAAAATTCAAGACCCTATGACAAGCAAACAATGAAAGCAAGGCAAGAGAAGAGTGTCCCACCTCAGCAGGGTGTGTGTGCAAAACATGCACAACAAATGGCGACTCTGTTGGCGAGATGTTCCGAAGCATTTCAATAGCAAACTGGAATCAGAAACCCAAAACTTTGGTTTTGATCCCCGCATCAAGTCACTTAATAGACAAAGCTTCAAGGCCAATCAGACAAGCAAACCCTTCCTGTGTCAGAATCCCAATGTGTGCATATGTATTCATTTCCTTCCCTCAAATGTTGCAAAGAACCATGGTTAGCAAGGTGGAGCTATGTAAAGATTCTAACTCCAAAAGAAACCTGGATGGAGCATCGCTATCAATCATGAGTCCATAGCCCTGATGAGGTCATCATTGTGATTCTCCCAAATATAGCTCTCCTACCAGCCAGGCATCCATAGCCCCAGTAGAGATATTTGGATACTCCTGCTAGGTTGAATTTGGTTCTTTTGATACTCAACATTTTCTTTTTTTCTTTTTTTTGATTTTTTTCTTCTCTCTTTCCTTCAACCTGTGAACAATGAAGTTCACGCTTAGGGCTAAGAACCATAGTGGTGCTGAAGTAGAAATAATATTTTTCACTTGACCAAGCCTTCCAAAGAACTTGCAACAACTTAGAAATAATATTTTTCACTTGACCAAACCTTCCAAAGAACTTGCAACAACTTAGAAATAATATTTTTCACTTGACCAAGCCTTCCAAAGAACTCGCAACAACTTCAGGACTTTTAAAATGTGTTCATAGATGTAAGATTCAAGCACATTATGAAGCTACTTAATCCAAGGGCTCATTCACTTTGTAGTCAGCATGTAGGACATTAAATAGAGGATTTTTACCAAACTATCCCAGAAAGATGATTAAATTTTCCAAAAGAAATACCTGAAACAACCCCAAGTAGAAAATTAATCATTGTGCAAGTGCAACATTCCCAGAAGAGGACAAGGAAACCTGAAACCCAAAACCAGCAAACCAAAACTGAAACAAACCCAAACCAAAACTAAAATAGAAAACATGCACAGCAAAGCAAACCCAAAGAAACCAAAACTATTTACAGGGGAAGAGCTGTGAACAGCTCAAGATTGGAAGTAATGCTTTAGATATTTCCCGTTGATTAGAAAGGGGACGTCCTCTCCAATGAGAGTCTTCAGACGGAAAGAATTATCTCCCAATATCACTTAAATTTGAAAAGGGCCAAGCTAGAGTTTATCAAACTTTCCATGTTCTCCCTTTTTATCATGTGCCTTGTCCTAGTACAAGACCAAATCAGAGATTTTGAAATCCTTAACTCAGGCTTCTTGATCAAGCCACCTCTTAATGACACCCTGATGTTTAGAAAAGTTTTCTAGAACTTCATCGCTCTTTTCTTCAAGGTGTAGAAGCTCAGCTAGATGAGCCTCACATCAATCCCCTTCATCATAATAATCATTAATAAACTGCATAGTGGGGATCTTAAGTTGAATAGGGAAGATGGGTTCAAAACCATACACAACATGATAAGGAGAGGTCCCTATGGGAACTTTGTGTCTAGTACGATCTACCCAAAGAGAAAATCTGAGTTGGGTGTGCCAGTCTTTGGGGTTCCTCTCTAAAAGTTTGCGGATGACCATCAAAAGGTTTTTGTTAGTTGACTCAGCTAAACTGTTTCCTTGTGGATAATAATTTGAAGCAAATTTTATGATTATTCCATGATCAAAATCCCATCCAAAAAATTTTAATGAAGCAAATGTAGGACCATTATAACAAACTAGAGCAATAGGACAGCCAAAGCGATTAATAATACCTGATTCGAGGAAGTTGATTACCACTTCGAAAGTACATTGCTTACAAGTAAGGGCCTCAGTCCACCAAGTAAAGTAATTAATTATAGTAATAATGTACCTATGGCCTATAGAGGAAGGTGGGTTGATTGGGCCAATGAAGTCCAACCCCCACTGTGTGAATGGTTTTACCTAAATTACTGGCTGAAGCAACAGTGTTGCGTGCTTCTCCTTTCTTGTTGCAGTCTGGCATACATGGAAAGTTTTCACATGGTTGTGGGCATTCATAATCTGATTAGTATTAGCTAGAGTAGAACTATGGTTGGTGCCATACTTATCATGGAATTCATTCATCACTCTCTCAGCTTCGTTCTTCCCAATAAAGCGAAGGTAAACACCCTCATGATTCTTCTTGTATAAAATAACACCTTTTAACATAAAGGTGTCACTTTTCAAATGCAAAGCTCTTCTCTCCACTATGTTTAGTTGATTCGAACACTTTTGGTTCAACAGATAATGAACAATGTCATCATACCATTCATCTAAGGAAACATCATGTAAGTGATACTGTTAAGATGTGATATCAAGACCGATTTTAGCCATAGTATTCATTAAGCCCTATCCTCTCACAAGTTTCATGGGTTGTATGTCAATGTCATATTCTTGCAACATTGTAACCCATCTTGATCTACATTCCCCTAACTCATTCTGCATTAACAACAACTTAATCGTAGGATCAACCACTATGGCGTAAACCTTATTTCAAAGGATGTAATGCCTAAACTTCTTCACACATCTCACCAAGGCATAAGCCTACTTTTCCACACTAGGATATTTCAATTCTACATCTTTTAATGGAGTACTCATGAAAGTTATGGGGTGCTCATTCCCTTGGTTAGATTTTTGGGTCAGCATGCTAGCAAAGGAATGATCGAATGCAAATGAATATATGTAGAAGGGCTTAGAATAATCAAGACTTACCAACACTAGAGCTTCAACAATTTCCCTTTCAATTTTTTAAAATGCCTCCTTCGCTTCAGCATTCCACTCCACTTTCACATCCTATTTCAACATGGCGTTCAATGGTTTTACTATCTCTATAAAGCCAGTAATGAACTTCCTAACAAAATTAATCTTTTCAAAGAAATATTTCATCTCCTTCTTGCTGGTTGGAGGTTGTATCTTCAATATGGCCTCTATCTTCTCTAGATCAATCGGTATATCTTTCTCTAAAATTACATGACCTAATCATTTCCCTTCAGTCACTCCAAAGATGCACTTTTTGGGATTTAGTGAGATACCAACTTCTTGGCATCTTTGGAATACTTTACAAAGATCTGAAATGTGATCTCCACAATTTTTTGAGAAGATAGTTAAATCATCCATATAGATAATGATGCACTTACCAATGATGTCCTTGAAGGCAATATACATGGCCCATTGGAAGGTTTCTCTAGCATTTATCAATTTGAATGGAATCCTTCTATAAGCAAATGTGCCCCACTTGGTGGTGAAAGTGGTTTTATGTCTATCTTCGTAATGTACCATGACTTGGTTGTATCCTAAATACCTATCCAGGAAAGGTCATCTGAGATTTTTTAACAATTTTTAGCACCTCATCCAGTGATGGGACAAGGTAATTATCCTTTTAGGAGGCACGATTGAGACTTTTGAAGTCAACGCAGAGCCTAATTTCTCCATTCTTTTTCCTCGCCGGAACCAAGTTATCAACCTAGGTAGAGTGTCTAATTGGAATGATCCTCTTGTTGGAATAATAGTGTCTTACACATTCTAAGACCAATTTCATGCATAATTATGTCGGAGGGAAACCTGTCGCCTATTCCAAACCAGTGTGAGTGATGACCTAGGCTAGCTAAGTGGGTGAATCACCATACATTCTTGTATGGAAATCCTCATAGTCAACATGTCCTATGTTTTTTTCTCCAATCTTAGCCCAAGCAAAAGCAATCCTGGACTCTAGCCAAATTCCCTTAAAGTCATATTTCATCCTTTCTTGTCTCCTTCTAACCTCCTCCTATACTAGAGCAGCTTTGGTCTTGGTGGCCTTATCGAGGCTCAATTCACCCTACACCTGTTAGAGAGAATCAATAATCACCAAGATGCAAATAACAATATAACACCATAAGATTTGTTAGTGTATGCTAAATGAGGTCTTGTTAAGTGAAAATCAAGGATATCACCATGAATTTCAAATGATAACACAAGAGGAAAACTCATCTCATCATTCAAATAAAAGATGTGAGAATAAACCAATGCACAATTCATATACACTCTAGCTAATTCATAATTAATTCACTGTTGAAGTATAAACATACACATTTATAGTGTCATTCAATTAAGCTGATAATATGAATTCATTGGCAACACATGGCAAATAACTCATTCAAAGGATATCTTTGTTTGATTACATAAGGAATATGAGACTTATGAATACAAACCATCAAAAAACCTCATGAAATCATCATTCAAATCCAAGTGAAGACCCACAAGGCCCTAGATTGAAATAAGAAAAGGATCGAGTAATCCAAGCTAGCTTGTGTTTTCCAACTTAATTAAGGTTTGGTATTTTGACTTGCAATCTTCTCAAAAATGAATGAAATTCATCAAAGCATCAAAATACAATGAACCAATCACCATTTCATTATAAATCCAATCATGCATACATTCTTTTCCATCATCGCCAACATTGAAACAGAATCAAGTGAAATTTGGTAATCTAAGCTAGCTCAAATTTCTCGAAATTGGACCGATTGAGCCCAATTCAACCAATGATTATCATGAATCTTCAAATAATGGGGTCCTTAAGCATATGGAAATAGATCATCATAGTTGAGGTTCAATTCATTGCATACAAGAGATAGTTGCAAGTTCAGGTTGTTCGGTTATCTCTCAGTAGCTCAGATTCAGCAAATGAAAGGTTACATGGAATCATTGAATGGTGACTAAGTCAAAATTCACTAAGTCCTTACACCTTGTTTGATGTTGGGTAGTGAAATTGTAAATCGAAAGAGAGTTCAGCTAATCCGAGAGGGCTCAATTTATCCACGCAGACTATAGCTCGGCTAATTCGAGACACCTCGGATTAACCAAGATCTCCCTATGATGGTGAATTCTCTAAGTGTTACTTCTTCGATTGGTCAAATACACAAAAGAGGGCAAGACTATCCCATGATTTAATTTTCATTTAGCAATTCCCATGATCATTTTTTCAAAAATTATTAATTCCATTCAACCGATTCAATCCAACACACTTGACTAGGGCACACAATATCAGGGTTTATGAATCATCACTTTGAAAATGATCAATGATAGCAATACCGAGGCATATGAATACAAATTCTCTCAGAACTTCAACATCAAAAGCAAGAAAAGCATGCAAGGATAAACCTGACTGCATACAAATTAAAACCCCTTGATTCTTAAACGGACTCAAGAGTAGAGAATGACCAAGAAGACAATGATTTAAATCAAAACCCCATACTCTGGTCGGAGATTAATGCAACAAGATCATCAACAAAGCACAAAATGAAGCAAAGGCAACTTGAAAATAACCAAAAACATACCTTAAATGGATGCTTGATACGAAGAATGCGAAGGTGAGCCGATAAGAAGCCCTCAAAACCCTAGAATGATCCTCGGGAAAATGCAAACCTAGAGTAATGGGGTGATTCAAGAGAACAATGGAGTCTAAGTTTTCTTGATCAAAAACCGATGACATGAAAATGCCGAAATGACCACTTGATTAGTCTTTATATCCAAAAACAATTCATTAGAGTGTGTAATAAATGCGATATAGTATGATTTCAAAGTTCGGTGATCTAACCAAGGCCCAGATTTGGCTAATCCAAGGGACCTTAGATTAGCCGACCAAATTAAGGTTCAGCTAATTCAAGGTACCTCGGATTAACTGAATTTGTCTAGTACTTAGCCATTTTTTCCCTGAAATCAGAATTTTAAGTGGGGAAGCATTTCAAGAGAGAAAATCCAATAATCAAAGGATACAAAGTGCATCAGAATTCAGATGGAATGTTGAGCATGAGGGAAAAACAATCCAAAACCAAAAGACCTATCCCTTAAGGGGAAAAATTTAGGACCTTATGACAAGCAAACAATGAAAGCAACGCAAGAGAAGAGGGTCCCCACCTCAGCGAGGCGTGTGTGTAGAACATGAACAATACTATTCAATGAAGCTCAATAGTCATTGCATTTTGCAACTATGCATCTAAATTTCATCAGACCACAAGGGGAAAAGCAACCCAAGGACTACACCATCCATGTTATTTGACTCAATCTGAGCATATCCTAGCTACAAGATAAAGTTAAGCTCATGGACGAGACACAGTGAGTTGTGACCACTGACTTCCTCAAGTCCGGTCACTAGTTAAAGAAGAAGGAAGAAGAGCTAAAAACTATCAAGGAGAGAATTAAGGTCCTACCAATGAAACAAAAGGCAAGGGATGCAGAAATTGCACACTTGTCATAGCAAGCACAAGCGGAGTAGGCTAAACTCTAGGAGGAACCTCCAAAGTTCCAATCATATGATCCCAACCTATTCGCTGAGCTATAGTAGAAAAACTAGGAATTACAAGACCAGTTGGCTCAGGTGAAAGAGGAGATGCAACAAAAGAATGAGGAGTTTGAGTGTCAACACGCTCAATTAGAGCAAAGAATGCAGCAAAAGGACATAGACCTCCAAGGTCGACAGGCTTGATTTGAGAAGGAAATCTAAGAGGTAAAGCTTTCCCTCAAAAAAATATCTATAAATAGAGGCGAGGTTGAGGGAAAATTGCTCACCAAAATGAGAATCTTGTAGGAGCAACTCTTCGTTGCAGACAAGAGGATTGTGCAACTAATGCAGGATGTTGGTTTGAAGGATGCAGAGATTGGCCTTTTGAAGAATCTTCCCCAACCCCCTACTGCCCAGTTAGACCTCCTTCTAGTGGCTCAGCAACTATAGATTTCATACTGGGAAAAGGGTATGTGCAGGATCATCATGGAAAAACATGCCCTTAAGTGGTGAAACATTCAAAAAAATCAAAGTTAGGCAACTTGACATAAAAATTTGAATAGGTTATCTATATTATTTCAAAGTGCAGAGTTCTTGTTGTTAACTAGTTTCACTTCCTGGTGTTTCTCCCTCAGATTTTGTTCTAAAATATTTCATTTGAAAGCCATGCCTTTGCAACCATTCACCTGTGTTATGCAGAATAGGAGCAAGCCTTTCTCTGATAGAAACACTTTCTTTCTTAGACCATGGCACTAGAGGTAAAGGATTTCTAGCAATTTCTTTCTCTTCATATGTAGAATTTATGATATCACCGAATCTTCAAAATCCTCTAGAATATCAACCACACCAAGGTTCGTGATTTGTTCCATAGTCAACCTACAAAAATCTATTCTCTGAATATCTTCCTCATCTCTACAGTCATCCCATATATCCTAAAAATGGTAGACATGATGATGATCCTTCTTAAGTTTCCTATTCACATTTTTGTAGTCAAATTCAAATCTGTATCTATATGTCCTTATAGTCATAATTTACATTTTTGTAGCTACTAAATTTGCTTTTTGCACACTATGCATAGTATATCTCCCAATAGTAAGTGGAAACTTGAAACCTAGCTTGCAAATTCTTAGGCGTTCCTTATGGACTGAGATCAACTTTCTACATAGCTCCATTAGTATCCACTTGTCTAAGGGATATCTAGGTAGCATGTATCGGCATCCAATATAGCAACCTACTCTCAAATGTGTGAAAGTAACTAGAAGATACATCCAAACTTACTAGCAACCCTATAGGCTTCATCCGATACTCTCTTCTTCTCAAGAGTTGGACCAAAAGTGAAAAGTACAGGTGCAAAGAAGGCATCTATGACCCTCCTAAAATGCTTAAGACTATTCCCCAAGGCTATATGAGAATAAAACTTATATACAAGCACAAAATTTATTTTTCTTTTTGTTGACAAGCTTGGAAATTGCTTCATGACCGCAACAACATATACCAAGTAAGAAGTCATATAAAACTTCAAGGTGGTTGGAACATTGATCAACTGTTCATGAATTTCATCACTTATTTGAGCTCCACAATCTATTTGTTCTTTCCTCCTGATTATTTGGATATACTCATGCATCTGATCTTGAAAATGGAATGAAATAGGCAAGCCTTTCATCCTACTCAGAAGAGTAATCATATCCCAAACATCCTCCTTGAAATTACTTTGAGGAATTCCTTTAGGACATCTTGAGATAGTGGGCCTTGGAGATTTCAACCATTGGGTATTAATCAATTTTTAGCTTTATTCAGATCCTTTTCATAGACCTCTTGTGCTTGTTGAATGGAAATATTTGTGTATTTTTCCATATCTGGCACCCAAAAAATTATATCGAAGAACTCTGGATCTAATGTCATCATGACCTATCAAGAAGAATCTCTTACACTTTTTTCCTCCTCTATATAATATTCAGCAACTCGAAGAACAAACTCTGTACAGTGAGCAATAGTTGGAAATGAAGCCACTAAGTCTAAGTTGCTATGATTGATGGATCACAAATTTTATTCTAATGGTTGCTTCTCAATTCTTTTCACAAAATCCTCCATGTCTTAGTGACCAATATTTGTGTCCTTGATTTCATCAACCTTTGAGATCACAATAGTAGGCAGATAAATTTTGCGGTACTTGTACTTCATCTTGCCCTCCTTCTTAGAAGATGACTGGGGTTCTTCTGTTGTCATCTAAGAGTACCAAAAACCAATGAAAATCACCTTCAGAGATCACCTAATGAGAGATTGAAAGAAACTACAAGAAACAATGGATAATGAGATGTTAAGAGCATATGCATTGTGAAAGTGATTGGAAAGTGTGAGGCAAGCAGGAAATTTGGAGTGAGTTAAAATGAGCTATGAAGCATGTAAAATGGAGTATTAGCAATGAAATGAAGTTGGGAGAGAAAATGGAATTGATTTCTAAGAGTCAAGTGGAAAACTACCATTTATGTAAGAGCGCTCAAAATCAACGCTCTTACATCTTGTAAGATATACCTTATGTGCACAAGTGCTAACATTTAGAACTTTAACATATCTTAAAAACTTAGGAAGAAATTTGATGTTCAAGTGCTAAAATTTAGCGCTTTAACATATGGTGGAATGACCTCTTACATGTAATAGCACTAAAAAGTATCACTTTTACATGCCTTGAATATTTGGAAAGAATTTGTGTTAGAGCACTAAAATTTAGCGCTCTAACATTTAGTGGGAAAGTCATTTTGTGCACCGCTTCTACATCTTAAAAGATGGGAAGTTATATGGATGTGGGAGTGGTGAAAAATACCACTCCTACATAAGGAGTTAAGGAAAGAATCATTTGACAAAGCAAAAAATTTCACCACTTTGACATGTGAAAGGAACTTCAAAAATTTTAATGATCTATCACTTGAAAACCCTACTACACCAAGAAATGTATGACGAGTAGTGAAAAATAAATCCATAGCATCAAAGAATGATGCCTATACCTTTAGTAAGGAAAACTAGGGAAAGTGAAACCCTAAGTATGAAAGCGTTCAAGAAAAGTATACAAAAGATCCCAAGAAGAAATAACAACTAAGAAATAAAGACAAATTCATTCACCCAAATATGAAAGAAAACATGAAGAACGCGGATAACTGAAAAGGAAGCATTAACAAATAATAGGGAAAAGCACAAAACATACCTAAAGAACAAATGGAAAAAGTGAAAACCCTAGCTCAGTCACCTACGAAATTTGTCTGCAAACATTCGATTGAAGTTGTAGATGACCAATGTGAGGAAGGAGGAAGAAAAAATTAAAATGAGGAGAAATAAACTCAAAACAACTTAAATAAGTCATTTCAAAGTTTTGAAAAATGAACCATTGATAAACTCAGGGTGCATTAATGGTCACACCTGTGGAAGGGGAAAAATGTAGGAGCAGTAAAAATCACTACTCCAACATTTTCAAAAATGTTGAAGATGCATGAGCGTTGAAAAACACTGCTCGAGCATGTGACTTAAAAGATGACCCAAACCCGAAATGTAAGAGCACTAAAAAATAGTGCTCAAACATGTGAAGGGTGGAAAAAATGTAGGAGCACTGAAAAATAGTGCTCCAACACTTGGATAAATTTCACACTTAGCTCATGTAGGAGTGCTAAAAATCAATTCTCTTACATGAGTGAAGAAATTCTAACTTTCAAAGAATGAGAATTAACAAAATATTTATTTCTAAGATTTTTGAAAGACGAACAAGGACAAACACTCAAACAGACGATTTGAGGTTTAGGACTACACATCAAGGCCAATTGGAAATTTCCTCATTTCACATGCTTAAAGTACATGGACCTACGAAACGAACAAGTTTCGTAGGGGGTTATCGCATGAATCAAGCGCAACTGGATTCAAGGATAATAGTTGGCTCTAGTTGGGGAGCTTCCTTCGATTATTCTTAGAAATGGATAAGGGAGAAGAACTCCAAACTCAAAGTGCCTTTATCCATCCATTGGGCATAGAGTTAATTGTCAAAAATAAAAAAGACTCAAAAGAAATAAAAAACCACAAGAATTATAAAAATAATTGCACTGAATGTTTGTCACCTCACTGTGTAAAGTGCTTCAGATGTTTCCCACTGTGAGGAAGAGCAAATGGTGTCCCATCTTCATATGCCAAGAGAAGGTTGTTTTCACCATGTAACTGATGAATTTTGAATGGTCCTATCCATAATGAATTGAACTTTCCATGCATACCCTTTGGCTCTAATTCGGAAAGATACATTATCCACTTATCAACTAAATTATCAAAAGTCTCATCCTCAATGGCCTTAGCCAATTTGAGCCCTGACAGGAAGTCCTAATGTAATTGGAATTTCAACATTCAACCCATACAAGAGTTGAAAAGGAGACATACCTACTGCCCACTTTGGAGTAATCATATATGCCCACAAAGTATCATATAAAGCCTTGTGCCACAAATGTTTTTTTTCATCCACAAGCTTGCAGATAATAGTCACCAAGTTTTTGTTACTAGATTCAGCTTGGACATTACCTTGTGGGTAATAGTTAGATGAATGAGATAATTTTATGCCATGCTTAAAATAGAACACAGTTATCTCGCTTGATGAGAAAGTAGAAGCATTGTCAGCAACAATTTTTTTTGTACACCAAACCTAGAAATGGTATTTTCCTTCAAGAAACTACACACAACTTCAGAAGTAGCATGCTTAACCAGTATTTCCTCCACCCACTTGGTGAAGTAGTTGGTTTTCGTTAGGACATAAGTGTGTTCCACACTTGAAGATGGATTTACCACACTAATGAAATCAGTACCCTACTACTGGAAGGGTTCTCTAATGACAACTAGTTTCAAAGGAAAAGTTGCCAACTTTGGTTTCCCCACAAACTATTGGCATAGCTCGCATTTACACACCCAAGAATACACATATTAAAAATTGTAGGCCAATAATACTTTTCTCTTAAGATCTTGTGAGCAGTAACTAGTGGTGAAAATTATCCTCCAAATTATTTTCTTGTTGTGCTTTATCAACACAACGCAAGAAAGTTCCATCCAATGCATGCTTGTACAAATTGTTGTCTCATAAGACAAAAAAATTTGACTTTAATTTGATGGTTCTCTTTTTATTTTGAAGTCAAGTGATCAGGACATTCTCTATTGTAGACACCTAAAAATGGTCTGAGAATCTAATTAATTGAATATGATTTATTTGATTAATTAATCTTAAATTTTCTACTTAGTAAATAAATAGAAATATTTATTTATATTAAGTTCATTTATTAATTCTTCTATTTTTTCTCCTAATTAAATAAACAAAATTAAAAACTTTGTTTTATTTAATTATTATCATTTTCACCATATTATTTCTCTTTTAATTAAATAAACGAAATTAAAAACTTTGTTTTATTTAATTATTATCATTATTGCTTCTTTTATATTTTCCATCATAAATTAAATACACAACTTAAATAATTTGTGTTATTTAATTACCTCATCACATTTCTTCTTAATTAAATAAAGATAATTCTAAAATCTTTTATTTAATTATCATTTTTGAACTTAATAAACAAACCCTATAGTTTGATTTATTAAATTATTCAATCTTCTTTTGCAAATTTAAATAAATTAAATATTATTTAAATTTATGCATACCTTACCATTATTCACTAATAACAAAATTAAATTTTCAAAATTTAATTAATGGCATCGCCATTCACTGAAAAGCTTTAGGGACAAACCTGCGGTGAAGTTCTTCAACAACCTTCCACCCACCTTCCCTCTTATCTTGCCTGGTGTTTTCATGGGGAGAAACCATTCTCCATGATCAACTCCATCCTTCTCATCCCATGTCTTTGGATTCTCCGATGGAATCACAGCCCCTCATCCAGGCTCCGTAATTGTGCTACCAGTGAAAGCTATAAATACAGCTTTTGGGCTACAGGAAATGGATCCCAACTTATGCAATCTTACTCTGCAGGTTTCCAAAGCATCCAGGCATCCAAGCAATCAAGCATTCAAGCACTCATCCAGCATCCATCAAGCAGCAATCAAGCATCCAGCATTTGCAGTCATGGCTGCCATTACAATAGGATTTGCATATTTAATCACATAGGAATAGAATTAGTTCATTTCTCATTCTCTAAGTGTCATTTCAATAGTTTAATTAGCTTACAAATCTGAGAGCTAGGTAGATTAAAGAAATCTTTAGAGTTAGAGAGTAATAGGATAGATTTCTGAAGCTTTTTAGTTTAAATTCGTTTAAATTCATTAAGTTTTAGATGCAATATCTTATTTAGAAGCGTAGATGCATTGTTTAGATTGTTTCCCTCATTCTACCGCTTACAGATTGGCGCCCACCGTGGGGCCTTACCCCATATTTTGCTAAAATTTTGAAAATTGTGTCCTACAGGTATCGGCGTGAAAGTTTTCGCGGAATCGTGAGTTTTTGCAGCGCGCCGGTGGTCTGTTTCAGCGCGCCGGGTTACTGTTCCAGCGCGCCACATCACTGTTCCAGCGCGTCGGGTTTATATTTCAGCGCGCCGAGTCACTGTTTCAGCGCGCCACTTTCTTGTCTTCGAAATCATTTCTTTTATCTGGATCCGACGCGTCCACGGCCAGATTCTATTTCTGTCTATTTTCTTGGTTAAAATGTACCAATCCTAGGATAGAAATGGATAAAATTTATCAATCCTAGGATAGAAATGGATAAAAATTAATCAATCCTAGGATAGAAACGTCATATTTATTTTGTGGTTTAAAATTGAACATCATGCTTATTATGGAGCAATATCTCCATATAGAGTAAATCATTTGTCTTTTGGGTTTTAAAAAGAACAACATCTTTGCTGTGATTGGGTGATAGGTTTATGCTCTCCCCTTAACTGGGTGCATCAAAAAACCAGACTCACCATTACTTTACGCATTTTAAAGCTTTCTTAAAACCTTTAGACAGGCCTGCCGTAGTGGGAAAAAGTACTCACCCTACGGGAACGACCTGAGTGGGGACAGCCAAAAGCCATGGCATTCCAACCCACTTTAAAATTTATGTGAATTTGGGGAAACCCTCTTTCAACGGAAGTGCGCAGGATAACCATCCCCAAAATATTTGTTCTAAAGATTGGGAGGTCTCTCGAGGGAGTTTATCCATTTGCCACTCCGAACGGAAACCCTATCTAAGAACCTAGAAATAGAAGCACGCTTGTCAGTTTCTAAACATTGTAATACTCGGCGGTGCAGGGGCGGGGAAGAATCTACCCTCAAGCACTCACCATATAATTGCCAAGGACTGTTTGCTCAGGGGATCCAGTATCCACTTCGTCACTCTAAGTACGCACCTGGAAAATACAAAAACACGGGCGCCCTCTAGGGGGTGACATGGCTGTGTGAGTCGACGCAATTCCAAGCTATGGGCCGTTCGAGTATATAACGATGACCTTTTATCTCTAGGAGTGAGTCTATCTGAAGTGATTTATCTTGTTATCAAACTAGTAAAAAATCAAAAAGAATCATTGATTCTTGAGAACATACACTATCTGTTTAGATTCTAGGATTTTTAAAAAAGATAACTATTCTATTCTTGCTTGCTGTGTTTTCTCTCATTAAACTCAGATAAGATCATCACAAGAAAATTCTCAAAATCAAAGCACTTGTGGATTTCTCATGATTCGAGATTGGGTATCCACCAAGTTTGTCAAGAAGTCTCTTGTCAAACGAATCAGAAAACCAAAGAAAACACTTGCATACAAACAACTTTTAAGAAAGCAGCGATTTCTATACCAAAGTAGGAAAGTTCTACTCCAACACAGGACTTTTATTCATAGGTATCATGATTTTTCTAGAGGTTATACGGACGACTATGTTGTAGCTCCCTTAGATTCACAAGCATTTTATCAAAGAAGAGCTCTTAGGCAACACCACAACCACAGTCAAAGAATTCGTCCAGAATACATCCTACACAACTAGTCATCCAATACGATACCCAAAATTCTCAAGTGAGTTTCATAGAATAAGATAGTTTTTCTGTCTTAAACACCTTAAGGTTCTGTTTTAGCGCTTCCAGTCTCTGTTCCAGCGCGTAGCTCATCTGTTTTAGCACTTCAGGTATCTGTTCCAGCGCGCCCGGTCTTTGTTTTAGCGCGTCGGGTATCTGTTCCAGCGCGCCCGGTCTCTGTTTCAGCGCTTTGGGTATCTGTTACAATGTGCCCGGTCTCTGTTTCAGCGCTTTGTGTCTCTGTTTTAGCGCGCCATAAAGTCAGAAAAATAGAAAGTTGATAGGACATTTTGTCAGTTTGCCCATATCGATAACAAGGTTTTCATCAGTCTAGAACATTTTTTCCACAGTCCAGAACACTTAAGTCACACAAAAGGAAAGCTTTACCCCTACACCTAGATCTTGAAAGCATCTCGCATAGTGTCATTATCACCAAATTTGAGATTTTCTGTCAAAGTTTCCCTATCAAGGATTTTATCATCCTTCCATCATGAAACTAGATAAGACTAAATCAGATTTTAAATCAACAACCTTGACACTTATCCAATCAAAAAAATCCAAGATCAAAGTCTAGAGGAAAACTTTAAACGTTTGTATGCCTATTTTCACACAAGCGGCATATCAAAAACAACAACAAGAAGAAAATGAAAGAATAGCAGCCATGGCTGAAGAAAACCCTTGGGGACGATATAGCAACACTGATCCTCTCACTAACTCACATGAGAAAGAAATAACTACAGAGGAAATCGAAAAGGTTCAACAAGACCCTCATTTCCATAAATTTATGGAAAAGATGCTAGAACAAGACATGGAAAAGTATCTTCTATTATTGGCTGACAAAGGTGCTAAGCTTCCTAAAGACTTTGATGTCAATCAACTCAAGGAAACAACCACACCCAAGACAACTAGTGTGGAAAATCCAAATCAAATAGATGCTTTGACAAAACAAATTCAACAGTTACAATTACAATTCCAAAATATCCAACAAGGGCCAACAAAGAGATATTCATTGCAAGACATTTGCCCTTATCTGTTCGATCTAAGCATTAACATGATACCATTTCCATGGTATTGTGAATACCCAACATACAACAAATACAATGGGAGAACCGATCCATTTGATCACGTACGGGAATTTCGAGCCATGAGCATAGAGTTCACACACGAAGACTCTTACTTACTACGATTATTTCCAAGAAGCTTAGGAAACACTTGCATGGAGTGGTTTTCTAAATTGGAACCCGGGATTCAATCTTTTGAAGAACTGATCAATAGGTTCATAACGCACTTCTCGTTCAACATCCAACATGGGGTAACCTTAAAAGAACTCTACAACACCAAACAAGCAAAGGGTGAAAAGTTTCTTTCCTTTCTCCAACGATGGAGAAGGCTATTTGCTAAATATCCTAGAACTATTCCTGAAGAGGAGAAGATAGAGATGTTCATTGATAACTTAGTGGATGACATGAATTACAGATTAGATTTACAATGTCCATCTACATTTGAACAAGTTATCGAAAAGGGGCTCAAAATTGAAGAGGCTCTCATCAAAAGAGGAACGATCAAGCACTTCATTGAAGGTTCAAACAATAACAATTCCTCTAACAACAACAATGAAAAGCCAAGATTTTGGCAAAAGAACAAGAATATTGATACCATGATCGATACACACACATCTAAACCAGTATTCACCTTGATGCCAACCCCTACAAACAAACAAAACAATGGTCTTAATGTCAAAAAAAGTGGTGACCAAGGGAATAATCAAAATAGTGGAGAGACAAAAACCCAATCATTCCAATGACCATCCAATAAACGAAAAATTCACGTCATTAGGACAATCATTGGAATCGGTCCTCAAAGAACTTTTAGACGAGAAACTCATCCAAGTACAGGAGGCTAGAAATTGGGACCCTCAAGTCAAACCATCATGGTGGAATGACTTACATTACTGTCACTACCATCAAAATAAAGGCCACATGACTGAAAATTGTTGGCAATTAAAAAATGCGGTACAAGACCTCATAGATCAAAAGAAAGTATTTGTAGAGGGACACCAAACAAACAAAGATCATACGACGTTCAAAAATCCTCTACCCAATTATCAGAAGGGAGAATCCTCTTCCGCAAACACTAAAGGCAAGAATGTTGGTTATGTTTATGACACAACAATCCTTTGTTTTTCTGCCGCCAAGGAGGATGAGGAGTTATGCAATCAAATCAATTGGAACAATGACATTACATCTACTAATTTGGTACAACATATGGACAAATCTGAAAACCAAATTAATGTAATCACACTCAAAGGGAAACAAGAGTACCAACCGGTTAATGCCACAACAAGGGCACAATCCAAAGTTATATTGAAAGGAGCATCAATATCATCCCCATCTATGGATCCTCTCTCTAATCAATATAATCTCATCGATCAATTGCAGAAAATACCTTCACAAATATCCATCTTGGAACTTTTAAAGATTTCCCCATCACACAAAGAGGTTCTTGAACAAGCTCTTGTATCAACCATGGTACCTAACAATTTGGATGTGTGTCAGTTCCAAGCTATGGTGGGACATCTATCTGCACCTCATTGCCTTTCATTTTCTGAACATGATGATGTGTCACTCACCCATCCACATAATTCCGCTCTTCACATTGAAGTCCTCATCCATAAACACCGTGTAAAGCGTGTCCTGATAGATGGAGGGGCTGGTTTAAATATTTGTACCTTAAAATTGATTCGTGCACTAGGATACTCAGATGAAGCCATCGATACAAGAAGAAAAATCACAATCAAAGCATATGATGAGGAAGAAAGGTCCTCTAAAGGGTTGATCATATTACCCATTCAAGTGGGACCTATTGTCCAAAAGGTGGTTTGCCAAGTCTTAGATAGGGAACTGACATACAACATACTATTGGGACACCCTTGGATTCATGATATGCAAGCAGTACCTTCCACCTATCATCAATGCCTAAAATTTCCCGTCAATGGATAGGAGGTAACAATCACAGCAGACTATAATGACACCCAAGCTTGTCACAGATTGAAGACATCTCAGTATACATTCATACCTCACAATAGAGAAGTTAGCACATCAGATGTTGAGCAACAACAGAACTTCATATCAAAGTGGCTTCCAAAACAACAAAAATCACAAGAAATAAGGGTGGTACAATCTAACCCTTCAAATGTTGAAGAACAATTGGCTCCACTCTCACATCAATTCACTAAGGAAGTGCAGATAAGTGATGAAGGAATAAGTGAATATGGTGTTGGACACTCATTTCATCTATCACAAATGTTACCCTCCTTACAAACGTATGGACAGCCTTCTACAAACACCCACAATTTCGAACAATCTACAACAGCATTAGATGGCAGATTTGTAAAAGCTGGGAGCTTAGATGAAGAATCAGAAGACAAGGCCATACTAAATTGGCTTTATAAGGATGAGGAAGCTTCCACTTCCACAAGTAGCATCATAGAGACAAATCAATATGGAAAGGGAAAAACTATTCTAGAGAAGATGGGATATTCAGGACAGGGACCCCTTGGGTTAAGGAAACAAGGCATAACAGAACCAATCCAGCCTCCTACGCTCCAACATAAGGATAAAATGGGACTAGGATATGTAGCAGAACAAGGATCTCTTGATCGAGGGAAACAAAGTGTAACAGAACCAATCCAAGTCCTCACAATTCAGCAAAATGGCAGAACTGGACTAGGATACACAGAAAAAGCAAGAGCAGAAATCACCAATAAAACTGTAGAAAGTATTCTTCAAATAAGAGATAACTCTAAAACAGATTCAAATGAGTATGAGTGAGAAAACTTATCAAACGTTTCATATGAAGATATTCAGATCGACATTATCAAAAAGTATGCCCCCAAACTCGAGGAGGGTCAAAGCTCAAGTTTTAATCCTATTGTCTTTGAAACACAAAATTTTGATGACTCAAGTGAAGATGAACGGACATCGATTGAGATAAATGATGTGGAAGAAAATACCTTTGTAGGCCTTGACATAACCACTAACAATCTAGAAGACATT
The DNA here is from genome assembly GCA_007258455.2 of Sequoia sempervirens. Lineage (NCBI taxonomy): Eukaryota > Viridiplantae > Streptophyta > Pinopsida > Cupressales > Cupressaceae > Sequoia > Sequoia sempervirens. Next base: position 9,717 of record VDFB02006669.1, on the reverse strand, counting down.
TTTGTACGAGCTTTCACAATCACTAACCTCAACCCATCTAATGATTCGTTGCCTTTATTACATCCTGAGCTTATTGAATGGGAACCCCAACACCCTATTGATCTCCCTATTTTTGACAATGATTCCGCCATTGTCAACTACCTTTGCTGTGAGGAATCTGATACTTGTTCTACCAATACTTCTTTTAACGATGCTTTTAGGCAGGAGGATGCCAAGCCTTTCAATTGCAAAAACATGAAATTAAAAAATGGATCTAATGGTGAAAACCATTCTATGGCAGTATTTGATCCTAAAATAGTAAAAACAAAGAATGCATCCGATGGCAAAAACCTCATCGAGGCACCAAAGGATGGAAGGCTTGACATTCTCCCACAACATTACCATGAAAGATCATCAGTGTTGATAGAACCCACACAGGCTATTAATATTGGCACAGCAAAAACAGCAAGAATACTACACCTGGCAGCATCCATGACCGATACAGAAAAGCCATATTTTATCAAATTCTTTGAAGAACGATGCATCAATTTCGCTTGGTCATACTCTGACATGCCAGGCTTAGACACAGATCTCATTATGCATCACTTATCCTTACCGGCTGGCACTAAACCAGTAAAACAGAAGCTAAGAAAAATGCATCCACATGTTGCATTATTAGTCAAAAATGATTTGAAGAAACTACTAGATGCTGGATTTATCAGATCTATTGATTATGCGGAATGGATATCCAACATTGTACCTATTTCAAATCCAGATAACACCATTAGAATATGTACTGATTTCCGGGATTTAAATAAAGCATGTCCAAAGGATGATTTTCCTTTGCCAAACATAGATATGATTGTAGATCTAATAGCTGGCCATCAAATGTTATCACTCATGGATGGATTTTCAGGATACAATCAAATCAAGATAGCTCCTAAAGACCAAGAAAAGACAGCATTTACATGTCCATGGGGCACCTTTTGCTGGAACGTCATGCCTTTTGGGTTAAAGAATGCAGGAGCTACATACCAACGAGCTATGACAACAATCTTCCACGACATGATGTACACCTTCATGGAGGACTATGTGGACGACATCTTAGCCAAATCTTACACTAGAGAAGGACATCTAGAGATACTGGCCAAAATATTTGACAGGTTGGAAAAATTCAAAGTCAGATTAAATCCTAAGAAATGTGCCTTTGGGGTAACATCAGCAAAACTCCTTGGATACATAGTTTCTACAAAAGGAATTGAAGTAGATCCAGCAAAAGTTAAGGCCATTATGGAAATGCCACCTCCTAAGAATATCAGTACATTAAGATCTCTACAAACGTCACTCATACCCATCGTAAGATTCATCTCTCAACTAGCGTGATCGGTGTCATCCATTCAACCCATCTTTGCATAAAATGTGCCTTTAAATGGGATGAACAGCAGAGAGTAATTTCTTCTAACCAAATCAAGCATTTATTTTGATGACACCACCAATCTTGTGCCACCTGGATGTCACGTTAAGGCATATCAAAGAATAAAGATATCTCTTTAGGAGCCTTGCTGGCACAAGAGGATAGAGAAGGGAAGGAACAGACAATATACTATATCAGTAGGACACTCAATGGACATGAAGTAAACTACACCTTCATTGAAAAATCATGCTTAGCAGTAGTATTTGCAACACAAAAATTGTGACACTATATGCTCACTCACACTATCAAGCTCATTGCAAAAATTGATCCCCTCAAGTATTTACTGAGCAAAGTAGCTTTAACAGGAAGGTTGGCAAAGTGGGTCATGCTCCTCAGTGAGTTTGACATTCGGTGATGTTGAAAGGCGAAAGACAAAGGACAAGTCACCACCAATTAGCAGAAGCTCCATTATCAAAATGTAAATATCCTCCGACCATGGAATTTTCCAATGAGCATCCTCAATGTTAACTCAACCATGGCAACTCTACTTCATGAATCCTACACAAATATGGATCGTAAGGAATTTTATTTGTCACACCTCTTGGGCACACACTCAAGGACCTTTACAGCTTACCTTCAAGGTAATTAACAATGTGGTAGAATATGAAGCTTTGATCCTGGAATTCAGCGCTAGCTGATCAGAAAATCACGTAACTACAAGTGGAGACTCTCAGCTGGATCATCTATCAATTCAACAATGATTACTAAACTAAGGATGACACACTGAGTTTATACAAGAGGCTGGTAGATGACCTAAGAAAATACTTCATAGAAATCAAATTTGAGCAGATACCAAGATCAAAGAACAAAGCAGCAGATGCCATGGCCACAATAGCATCTCTTCTACAAATGCCTAAAACACAAGATCATTATCGATTTATTGTAGAACAAGTATCAAATCCTGCATACGCAAATCCCAAATCCCAAACCATTAGCCTTTTGGATAGTGCCCAATCTTCCATTTATGGAGATATTTATGCTTATCTAAAAGATAATATCTTACCAGATCTTCGTGAACCAAGTTTTAACTTACACGCCTAACCGCTTCAAAACATACCATTATTTATTAATCTTTACCGTCGAGGCCTAGATGGTACTCTTTTGCGTTGTTTAGAACATAACGAATCCGCTTTCGCTTTACATGAGGTCCATGAAGGAATTTGTGGTACACATTCAAGTGGATTATCTTTAGCTAAGAAACTCCTTTGTTTGGGGTATTACTGGCCAAACATGGAGCAAGAATCTTATCAATTTGTTAAAAGATGTCCAAAATGCCAGATCCATGGCAATATTATACATGCACCGGCACAGGAGCTACATCCATTTGCAACTACATGGCCTTTCTGTCAGTGGAGATTAGACCTGGTAGGGAAAATTAACCGATCTTCATCTAATGGACACAAGTTCATTATCACAAAGAACGAATATTTCCATGTCGGGTGGAGGCAGCTCCTTAACCACAATCACTGAAGAAAATATCATCTTTCATAATTAATTATCTCATTTGTAGATATGGGATACCCTAATCAATCATCACAGATAATGGCAGGCCTTTCAAGAACCAAGACGTCCAAGAGCTGTGTGAAAAGTTCCATATCCAACATTGCTTTTCAACCCCGTATTACCCTCAAGGTAATGGATGGGTAGAAGTTTCCAAAACAAGACAATCCTAAAGATTCTAAGAAGATCAGAATGAAGGGATGATTGGCACGCCTGCCTTAACCCCGCCTTTGGGCTTACAGACTAGCAGCATCGTAACACCAACAACAGAGCTACACCATATGCTCTTGTCTATGGATCAGAAGCAATATTACCTATCGAGGTAGAAATTCCATCCCTTCGAGTTTCGCTAAAGGGACTCATTTCATATGAAGATTATAGGATCTCTAGACTTCAAGAATTAGAGCTACTTGATGAACATCGACAACAAGCTGTTAATCATTTGACAGCATATCAACAAAGAATGTCTAGGAACTATAATCATAGGGTTAAGCCCAGAGTCTTCCAAGTCGTGCATTCTGGTCCTACTTAAGTCCTCCTAGAAATCAAGGCATGGAAAAAGGGAAAGTTTGAACCTAACTCGATGTGAACCTTATGTCATCATATATCGGTCTATGGATCAGAGCATAATCGGGTTGTCTACAATTGCATGGTATATGTTGGAGGAGCCCATGAACAACATTCATCTCAGGCGATTCTACACTTGAGGATATCTAGTGCATGGTCAATAAAGTTGTCTTGATGAAAACCTGGCAAACAGGCGTCATGATGATAGAAAAGAGAGAAAAACAAAAAATATATAAAAGTAAAAATACAAAAGAAAAGGAAAGAGGACACAATAAAAACAAGTGATGAAAACCTGGCAAACAGGTGTTACTTGTGATTTTCACCAAACTCCTCTATCTATTGGGTACAGTGTTGTTACGATTGTTTCCCTTCATATCATTTCCATCTATCATTTGGGATAATCATTATCACTATCCATATCATAGCAGAGATACCATGATTTACCCTGGCTTGGGGGCAACATCCTAGTGTTATCTGGTACAAATAGACTTTCAGCGTACATGGAAAGGCAGTCAAACATGACAACATCAAGTGGCAATACACCAAAATCCAAAAACATCAGAAAATCCAAAATCCAAAAATATCAGAAAATCCAAATTCCAAAAACATCAGAAAATCCAAAATCCAAAAACATCAGAAAATCCAAAAACATCAGAAAATCCAAAATCCAAAAACATCAGAAAATCCAAAATCCGAAAACATTAGAAAATCCAAAATCCAAAAACATCAGAAAATCAAAATAGAGTCTACATCAGTCAAAAGTGGAGTCTGTGTCAGTTGAACTACGTGGTCTCTGCATGTATAACGTAGGCAAGACTAATCTTTGATCAGTCCCCGAGACCCCTAGGATAGGTCTTTAGGTCACATCATTTGGTCAAACATTTGGGAAAATCATGCACACATCAGCACACACATCTCAACACTGATGATCTAATTTGAATAATGATTTGAAAATACATTAAGTAGAATTTGCATTGTTGTACTTTTTATCATTTGATTATCATTTCTTTGGAGCTACCAATGATGTCTCAACTAGAGAAGTAAGGAAGAAGAAAGATACCCTTTCGTTTGTCGCTTGTGAGTTAGTCATTATTATTTCGTGAATTGTCGTAAAGTGCTCTACCAAAGTATCATGGATGACATTCCAATTCACTTAAGAAAATGATTAATTCTTGTTTGTTTACGCAAGAAATGCTCAAGTCATCATTGGTCTATCTTATACCTTGATGCTTGTGTTCACTTGCAATATCAAAAATCATGAAAGAAATACTCAGGTCATAATTGGTCTATCTCATATCATTGATGCTTGTATTCACTTTCAACATTTTAAAATAAAGCTCAGTGATGATACAAAGCAGAATAAAATGATTATTGAAATGACACTTAGGTTTGTATTGATAAAACAGGCATTTGCATGGTTAACATAGATTGCATTCATAATAATACATCTACAGAGTACTGGTGGCACAAGTTACAATAATTCATTCACAAATGATGTTATCTTTTCTTATTAAAGATTGAGTATACTTGACACATACAATTTTCATAATGGCATGCATATAAAAATCATTTCTTCATCTCATCATAAATTTCATAATAAACATCTCATTTCGTGGCATCATATACGCGTTATGTTACATCATGTATTTACGTCTCATCACATCGTCATTATCATATAGTTGCAAAATCATCATTCATTGCATACATATAGAGGACATTTTACATCATTACATTTTTTACATTTCATCCATACATCATTCATATTCATTTATACATCATTCATTTTTCATTTATACATCATTCATTTATACATCATTCATATTCATCCATACATCATTCATATTCATCCATACATCATTCATTTTCATTTATACATCATTCATTTTTCATCTATACATCATTCATTTATATATACATCATTCATATTCATTCATACATCATTCATTTATATTTCATTTATATACATCATTCACATTCATACACCATTCGTTTACATTTCATTTATATGCATCATTCATTTTTCATTTATACATCATTCACATTCATCCATACATCATTACATTTACATCATTCATTTCCCATTTTCATCATACACCATTTACATTTCATCATGTATCATTACATTCATCCATACATCATTCATTTACATCTCATATATCATACATCATTACATTTCATTCATACATCATTCATTTACATTTCATCATCTCATTAAGAAAGGAAATACATCATCAACATCATATCACATCATCATTAATACATCCATACAAGCTATATAAAATAAATCATCATAAAAAAATGCATCCATCACATCAATCATGTAGAATACATCATAAGATCAATGCATCCATCACATAAATCATGTAAAAACATATCATAAATCAAATCGAACCGCTACACATATATATCTCATCAAATGTCAAGTATACAATGAAGTCTGAAAATGATGAAAATAACATCATGTCAAAAATGGTTGTATAAGTCTCTCAAGGGGTACACAACTGCTATCAAGTAGTACTCCCACCAGAAGGAGCAAGTCTCACACCAGTATCAGTACCACCATTAGATGTCCCAGGATCTCTCAGATCTCTCGGAAGCGACTGCATCACACCTCTGCTCACTATCATCGAATGAGTCCTCTCTGAGCGAGACTGAGCATAACTGACTTTCTGCTCTAGGGGGAAAAGCTCATAGTAACGGCTCCTGTAAACTCAATCTCAGCACCTGCTCACATGGCCTCTCGCATGTAGTCTGCCACAGAAGTCCCATATGCCACTCGCTGCAATCTCTCTGCAGTAGCCTGTGTTGTCTCTGCTGTCTGTCTAATAATGTCTCGCTCAGCAGTCAAGGCTATGATCTGGGCCTCGGTAGTGAACAACTATGCTCGTACACCTATCAACTAAGCCTGTGTGGTCGCTGCTACATGTAGAGCCTCATCTCTCTCACCAATCAGAGAGGTAATTCAAGGCTGTGCAGAAAGGCCGTGGCTCCCAGATCTAGCCTCAGGTTCCGTAAGCACAACCCCTGCATCAGTAGCTATCCCTCAAGGTCCTAACCTACACTTATAGACCTACAACCTCTCACATGGATTTTAAGCAATGAGGAAGTCAAAACTCCACTCTACGAGACTGAAGATGGCTCAAAATCAAGCATTCTCGGCCTCCCCCTCCCACCACATCACCATCGCTTACTATCCTCGCTACTACTAGAACCTCACCATATCAGCCTCAGAGTTGCCTCCACATCCACATCCACATCTTACATCCTCCCTCTCTCCCCCTCGCCTTTGACCAACCTAACACCTCCCTATCATAAGTAGTGGGCACACCGCAGGCTGCATCGGCCTATCCGGAATAGTGATACGTGGAGGAGGGTGTAGAGCCAAGTACTCTCCATACTCAGGAGTAACAGGTGCCTCGACAATGTCCCATCGAACATCCCATGCTGATGGCTGTAAAGCATGGTAACCCTCAACAAGTGCCCCATAAGGCAAACTGAGACCCCAATCAGGAACATCTATCTGATGTCGGCCATAATGTGCTACACCCTGTGGCATGCACTGAACAATCCCATACTGTCTGTACACACAACGAAATAGGAATCGCTCCAAGACCCTGGGGCTCTTCCCGATCAAATACATCGAATCGGACAAGAACCCCAACTCAATATCATCATCGTCCCAGTCATCACAGTTTAAATAGGGACGCTAGGTCACTGCCTCAATATCATCAATGATCTACCTCCAATAATCAAGCTTACCCATCATATGCTGGGTAGGCCTGCCTCTATATCGAAACACATAAGGCCTCGTCGCTGGTCTGGCTAACACTGGCACGGGACGCGTAACAGCAATATGCTCCCATGCCCATACCTGAAGAAGTGTAGCCCCTGCCGATAAACTGCTGCCGCCAAGGTACACAATCCAGTGTAAATCATGATACAACTGGGCAAGCATACACATACCCCAAGCATATCTCGTCCTATGGGCCACCAGACCCTCTAACACCCGACCCCATCCAAGAGATAGACCCTTTGACCTCTTATCAGGACAAAGGAATCCACCAATAAAGTCGGCCAAAACTGAAGGAAGCGGAGCATATGACTCATACATATCTATCCATGGAATCCACTCTCCTGCAATGTGGGGATCCTAAAAGACTCTCTGCATAGCCTCTACCCCACCAACCTCCTCTGAATCATGCACTACAATCTCTCCAACAAAGGGAATGCGAAGAATACGCCATACATCCTCCGGCGTCACAGTCATCTTGCCAGTAGGTAAGTGAAAGGTGTTGTGGTCACTATGCCACCGCTCTGCTAAAGCTGTCAACAGACCCCTATTAAGTCTAATATGGGGCATATCCAATAATGTCGCTAAGCCACAATCAGTAATATGCTGTCTCTCGTCTGGCGTAAGTCGCGGTATCATATCAAAAGGCCAGGGGAACTGCTCTCGCACCTGGATAACATCTAAATGCTCCTGTTATCATACAAACAAGAACATTTTAATCAGAATATAAAAAGATCATCAAATTTTCAAAAAAAAAATTATGCTTTTACCTATCAACCTATCAAATTATCAAGGAACCCTCATCTATCAATTGGGTTCAATCCTTCGGAAAGTTTAATTATCCCTCGCCTATCATGAGGATAATTATTATCAATCAATAGATCTCGCTCATCATGAGATCGTTTCCCATATATATTAGTCAAGATCAAACTAAAATAGATGGAATCAAAAACAAATCGACGAAAAGCAAAGTGCAAAATTTTTTCATCAATCTCTACCGCAAAGCAATACAAAACCAAACTAAAACACTAAAATACCTGGCACGCTACAAAATCTTAAGGATGCGCTACAAAAACAACACAACACGCTAAAAAGACCGGCGCGCTATGAAATCTCACTGACGCATTACAAAAATGACCTGAAGCGCTAAAACTTCTCAAGCGCTACAAAAATTATCAGACACGCTACAAAACTTGATGTGCGCGCTAAAACTATGGCGCGCTACAACAGGTTAGTGACGCGCTACACCACGTCTGCCGCGCACTAAAATAATAAAAAAGTGCAAAAACACATCAAAAATATGGGCACGAATTATGAGGGCAAGTTGTTGAGGTACATAACGGAGGTCCATATAGTCTACCGATCACTGCATTGCCGCACACGCCGAAAGCTTCCGCAGTGGTAAGGATCGCATCCTCGGGTTCGCATCAGAGTCACTATCACAAGACAAGAAGTCAATTGCACAAATGACTTTTGAAAATGACCTTTTGAACATTTATAGGTTATTTTTGAGGGATTTTTATGGGATTTATTTATTTTTCCTTCTGAGGAATTAATTCTTATCTATCACAGGGGCATTTTTGGACAATTTTGTCGGGAGATAAATTGTTTCTTCACCAATTCATCATCAAATCATCATAAAAATTCAAATTTCTTGAAAAATCATAAAAAAATTCAAAATTCATCAATTTATCTCCCGTGGGGGCATATATCGCTATCATTTCAAAATTCAACATCCCAGACAAATCAGGGGCATATTTTAAACTTTTTGTCAATACTGGCAACTAAGGCAAAATCATTCTTTGAAGCAATGCGTAAACCCATCACTTCAAAGAGGCAAAATGGACACCTAAAATGGTCTCTGAGAATCTAATTAATTGAATACTTATTTATTTGGATTAATTAATCTTAAATTTTTCTACTTGTAAATAAATAGAAATATTTATTTATATTAAGTTCATTTATTAATTCTTCTATTTTCTTTCTCCTAATTAAATAAAACAAAATTAAAAACTTTGTTTTATTTAATTATTATCATTTTCACCATATTATTTCTCTTTTAATTAAATAAACAAGATTAAAAACTTTGTTTTATTTAATTATTATCATTATTGCTTCTTTTATATTTTCCATCATAAATTAAATACACAACTTAAATAATTTGTGTTATTTAATTACCTCATCACATTTCTTCTTAATTAAATAAAGATAATTCTAAAATCTTTTATTTAATTATCATTTTTGAACTTAATAAACAAACCCTATAGTTTGATTTATTAAATTATTCAATCTTCTTTTTTTTGCTAAATTTAAATAAATTAAAATTATTTAAATTTATGCATAAATTTTTATACCACTATTCACTCACCAACAAAAATTAAATTTTCAAAATTTAATTAATGGCACT
>VDFB02006668.1:0-14637 GCA_007258455.2 Sequoia sempervirens | reverse complement strand
TCACAGCCCACCTCCCCGAAATTACTTATCCTCAAGCAATCTCAGCTCTGGATGCTATAAAATCTCCCCTGACTCCCATGTAGCATCCTCAATTGGCAAATCTCTCCACTTGATCAGATATTCCCTGATCACCCGCCTCCGAAGGTGTCTCTCTCTCATCTCGAGGATGGCCTCAGGTACTAGTATCAATTTCCCTTCGTCATCAAGGGGTGGCAGAACTGGAGAGGGTATCACATGCTGACCCAATGCCTTCTTCAGGCGAGAAACGTGAAACACATTGTGAACCCTGCTATCTGCTAGTAAGTCCAACTCATAAGCAACCTCGCCCACTCGTCTGACAACACGAAATGGACCATAGTAACGAGGCTTCAGCTTCTCCGCACCACTCTTCCGCAGAGTAGACTGACGATACGGCTGCAACATAAGGTACACCATATCACCCACATCAAAGGAACGCTCAACCCTCTTCTGATCAGCATACTGCTTCTGCTGATTCTGTGCCCGCTGGATATTGTCTCTGAGAGACCTCAAAATGTCCTACTGACTCTGCATCATATCCCCTGCACTCGGCACTCTGCTATCACTCAATATCAGGTCCAAAAGGTTGGGCGCCTCATACCCATACAAAGCCATGAAGGGTGTCATCTGTATCGTCATGTGGTGAGTCAAGTTATAACAATACTCGCAGAGGTATATCCACCTCATCCAAGCTCTCTACTGTCCAGCTATGTAATTGCGCAAGTAACCTTCCACCCACTTATTGACAATCTCTATCTGCCCATCTGTCTGTGGATGGTAGCTGGTACTCGGTGTCAGTTCAGTCCCACAGAGCCTGAACAACTCCTGCCAAAAGTTGCTCATGAACCGAATGTCTCTATCGCTGACTATCGTCCGAGGCAACCCATGCAACCGGAATACCTCTTTGAAGAAAAGCTCTGCAGTCTGCGATGCTGTGAATGTAGTAGTAATCGGGAAGAAGTGTGCATATTTAGTCAACCGATCAACCACTACGTAGATGCAATCTTTACCTTGGGCTTTCGGCAAACCCGTGATAAAGTCCATCAATAAACACTCCCACTTCCTGTCAGGTATCGGAAGTGGCTGGAGCAATCCAGCAGGATAAGTGTGCTCCTGCTTGTTCTGCTGGCAAACAGAACACTCTCGAACATACTGGAGAACATCAGTTTTCAGCCCTCTCCAAGTAAACCGTTCCCGAACCAGCTTATATGTTTTGAAGTAGCCGGGATGGCCCGCCATAGGAAGATCGTGAAAGGCTCTCAAAACTGTAGCTCGCAACTCAGAATCAGGAATCACAAAAATCCGCCCTTTGTAAATGATCAAGTCATCTACAATAGTGTACCCATCATCCCCGCTTTGTCATGTCAACAATGCTAGAAGCCCATGGTTCTAGCATACCGCGAATAATCCGGGATGCCTCCAATCCTCCTCGAGATCTGTTCCATGGCATTCAACCGAGGTTCACTTAGACAAGGCCAAATTTACAACATTCGCTTCCCTAATGAAGGTGATGTCGTGTCATACGACAGCTTATCGACCCATTTTGGCTGCCTCTCATTTAGTTCTCGCTAACTAAGGAAGTGCTTCGTGCTATTATGACCAGACGTAACACTGAATTTGCTGCCTACCAAGTATTGCCTGAACTTAGCCAAAGCATGCATAATGGCTAACATCTCCTTATCGTAAATGTTGTAGAACCTCTCAGGACCCCTAAGCTTTCTGCTCTCAAAAGCAATAGGGTGTCTCTTCTGCATCAAAATGGCACCAATGCCCTCTCCTGAAGCATTGCAAAACAAATCAAATGACTTCGTAAAGTCAGGAAATGCTAGCACTGGACATGAAGTCATGATCACCTTAAACCTGTCAAAGCACTCCTGCGCCTGTGGTGACCAAGTAAACGCCCCCTTCTTTGTCAAGTCAATAAGGGGTGCGGCGTGACGTGAGAACCCACTAACAAATCTCCTGTAAAAAGCACACAACCCAATGAAGCCTCTGAGCTGCGTAAGGTTCTCAGGTACCGGCCACTCAACTATAGCTCGAACCTTCTCAGGGTCCATACTCACTCCCTTGGCACTGATGATGTGCCCCAGATACAACTCCTCCATACCTAGCTCACACTTAGATTCCTTGGCATAGAAAGACTCATCAGCCAAGATACCCAAAACTGCGTCTAAGTGAGCTAAATGCTCCTCCCATGACCTGCTATATACTAGAATGTCGTCAAAGAAGACCAATACAAATCTCCTCAGCTGAGAACTGAAGACCTTGTTCATAGTAGCCTGAAAGGTGGCAGGTGTATTGGTTAGACCGAAAGGCATAACCAAGAACTCGAAGTGACCGCAATGACACCTGAAAGCGGTTTTCTCAATATCCTGCTCCCTCATCTGAATCTGGTGGTACCCGGATCTCAAATCAATCTTCGTGAAGAAGACAGCACCGTGTAACTCATCAATCAACTCATCGATGCGTGGTATAGGGTACCTATTCTTAATTGTCCTCTTGTTGAGTTGTCGGTAGTCTATGCACATCCGAAGTGATCCATCCTTCTTCTTCACCAATACAACCGATGAAGCAAAAGGTGACTTGCTTGGTCTAATATGCCCCATAGCTAACAACTCGTTGATGGTCTTCTCTATCTCATCCTTGAGTCGTTTCGGATGTCTGTAGGGTGTGATCATAATGGGCTTTGCGCCCTCCTCCAACTCAATGATATGCTCTATGCCTCTGTCTGGAGGTCTACCAGGTGGAATGTCACTAAACACTTTGGAGTGTTTAGTCCTCAATATCTGAATGTCAGGGTGGTACTCACCCTTCTGCTGCTCCTGCTGTGCTGGCATCAACATACACTCTGCAGCCCAGTCAGCCATATCATGACGAATGAGTCTCTCCATCCGCCTGAACGAAACCATCCTCAGATTACTGTCTCTAATGGCCTTGATGACATGAGGTCTCCCATCAACCTTAAACTTCATCTCCATGTCTCGCAAATTGAGTGTGAATTCACCCAAATCGTGCAACCATGCCATCCGTAACACCACATCAGTATCTCCCATGTTAACAACATAGAATTCAGCCTTTGAACTCATAGTTGTTCGGGCCAAAAGATCGAAAGATTAGTAATCTTTTCGGGCTCATATGAGGGTGTACCCATCACCCACCTTAACTCAAATACCCCTTCAAACGCTCTCGCCCTCGAATACCACGCCTCTCTACCAAATGCGGCATCAATGAAATTATGTGCGCACCCGCGGTCCAAAGAAAGTGATCACCTTCCGACCGCTAGGAGCCTCGCGGGTCTAAACTAATTCATCTCTCCGGGCGGCTAAATAAATGGGCTCTCGTGAGCTCTTCCTCCTTTGTTTTCACCTCATTTTCGACCTCGCCATCATCCTAATGCTCGAATCAGCTTGCTGGTCTGACAAATCAGATTGCTCTTCGCCCTCATAAAACCATTCCATCTGATTGTTTTTGACCTTAGGACGAAGTGGGCATACATGTTTTTCATTGTAGGGTGCCTTGCACCAGAAACACAACTTTTTCTTCCGCAATTCGTTCAGTGTTTCTCTGTCAAAAGGTGGTGCATTATGTCTCTTAGGATCCGGTTGATCCTTCCTTCTGTCAAAGGGCTTATTTCTGTCAAAAGACCTATTAGGCCTCGTGTAAGGTGTCGAACCTGGAGTGAACTTGCTGCGAGGTGTTGCAAGCTCCATGTTCCTCGCCTTCCTCATGGCTTCCTGGAGGGTAGGAGGATCAAATGCCTTAACCCAACCTCGCATAGGCCTGGCTAAAACCCTCTAATTTAAAAGTGGGTAAATGCCTCCGGCCTGAGATGCCCGCTACCATGACTTAACCTTCAAACCGGGTTGGACATAATGATTCAAGCTTACCGGTTTGACCGAAATGCTTAGCTCTTCCTCGGGTTGAGTTCCGGATCTTTCTTATCAAAACGCTCTATGAGCTTGCTAGTGAACTCCTGGTAGGTAGTAACTGCATGATGGCCAAGTGTGTACATGCCATGATGCCACCAATCATGCGCCAGCCCATCAAGATGCAAAGTAGCAAACTTAATGGCCTCGTCCTCCAGCATAGGTCTCAGTGATAGATAGTTGTCCAATTTCTGGACCCAAGACCTCGCTGACGTCTTATCAGAACCATCAAAGTATGGCAAGGTGATCTTGCTGACTGCATACTGCAAATCCCTGTTCACCTGTGGCTGTGGCTGCTGATGCTGAGGAGCTCTACGGTCAAATCTGCCTCCTCTAGGTTTATGAACATCCATAAACTCATGAAAAGATAATACCTGCCTGATCTCAGGTGCCAATTATAGGTACTCACCGTGAAACCTAGTCACATCTGCTACTGACATGCCATTATGCGGCTGAAACTCCTGATGATGCCCTTGCTGCTCTGCCCCCGGAGTCGGAGGTGGGGTCTCTCTGGGTAAGAATGTAGGCTGTCCAGGCCTACGCTCATGATAGATCGGTGATGGCTGTCGTGGTGCTGATGCCAAAGGCTGATCCACTCCTGCAGTCCTGCTCGACTGTTCGATCTGAATATAATGTGGCTGTGATGGAGTACACTGCCTAATAGTGCCCATCAACTGGGACATCATGTCCATCATGTTGTCGTGCCTGCGTCTAAACTCCTCATCAGTGATATCACCCTCTGCATGTGCTTTCCCTGAATCCCTATGTGTCTCTGCAGGGATCTCACGGTCTGCCATTAGGGTTGCAACACTGTTCTCACTGCTGTTGGAGCTAGATTTGTGAATACCCAATACTCCTGACACTGTCTCACCTTTAGGAATAGGTGGACCTGTCCAATCCTCAACTCTACCTGTTCCTGTACCCTTGGTATAATGAATAATGTCTCTACTCATGAAAAAGCAACCAAAAAGCACTCTGTATTCTGAAAAAGCAACTGAAAAAGCACAGGATGGCAGGAAATCTGTGCTCTGATACCATTGTAAGAGTCCAGGTGACTCTCAGCCCCAAACCCTAACTGAAATCTCTGATTTTGTTTGTTTTGCAGTTTTTTTGTGTTCTGATGGTTTTTTGCATAAAACAAGAAATGGCGAATTTGCTCTAAAAATGTTTAAAAATTCATAACAAATCTAAAGACAGTAAATATGCTTTGATATTGCTCAAAGAATATAGGTGCATATATTTATTAACTTTCCAGATCACATACAATGTAAAAATCGAATAAATGAATGAAATATGATTTTTTTTCAAAAGAATCTGATTGCTGTTGCAACCACATGAAAGAATGAAAAGATAGTACGGCTAACATGAATCTCCAAGCACAGGACAAAGAGAAAACTCCAGAAACCCCAGGCGCACTAGATTCCTCTGATAGAACTCCTAAAGCCGGCCATGCTTCTCCCGAGAAGAGTAGGGCACGCCCTCGGCGAAGTACGCATCCGACGCCCACAGCCTGAAATGAATATTGCACGGGCCTTATTGAAAATAGTGCCAGATCCCTGTAAAAAGATCTCTGAAAGGGTCGCCCCAAATGACTGATGAATATTCTCTGCAAAACTCTGCCTGAATCGATCAATAAACTCAACTGCAACTTCTGTGTGAAGCTACCAAGTAGACAATCTTCAACTGGTATTGCATAGTCTCAGTATGCCAGATTCTGAAGAGGTATCATTCTCCAAAATCGTTCGTCTGCTGAAACCCTAGGTTTTGCAAACTTCAATGTTCATAGCAAAAAGAAGACAAATTGAATAATCAAGACATAAGAGTTCGATTTGTCTTTGGCAGTCAATATATAAGCCTCTTGAGAAATTCGACCAAACCCTTCCTTTTAATAATCATTTAAATAAATGATTTAATTTGCTTGTTTGGACTTAGGAAAAATATTTAATAATAGGCGCCTTCTTCGTTAATGAATAAATACTCATTCATTAAATTAATTATGCCACTTTATTATAAAGTATTAGAATACTTTATAATACGCCTTAATTATAATATTTAAATACATTAATAAAGTGACTTTATAATATAAAGTCAAAATATTAATTATTTAATAAACCATTAAATACTCGCTATTTCTCCATCCTACCAACACTCATGAACTGGCCTAACTGAAGCAACAAATGGAACTGTGCTCCTACCAAAATAGCAACCGCTCGGCCCGGGATTTTCTAAAAATAGGTTCCTTGAAAACCACTCTGAAGGATTCTGCGAAGGCCCAACCGGAAACAACTACAAGAAAGAAGCTCCTGAACACCGGGTAACTGCCTCAATTGATCCTCTACACATATCTGTTAGCCTACGAGGACCAGGATGATAGGCTAACCACATATCCAGCTGCGCTGACTAGGATGGGGACATCACAAATGATTTATCACGATGTTTAGCCACTTCGAATATGTTTAGCCATTTTCTTGGAGGTGTATTTCAGAAGGACATGCAGGTAACTTATATTTCTCAATTCTAACCTCAAGCATCATGCAAGATATTGCAAACTAATCTCTGTTCCTGGATCAATAGCTTCCAGTTAATTTCTTAATGGTTGTCTTTGCAGAAAAATTCTTTGCTTCACAATATTTTTTATTTCACTCCTAGACAAGAAAAGAAACCAGCCTTGTCAACAAATGAGAAAGTGAGGCAGAGGATGAATTCTATAACATTTTCTATGTTTATATGATATATTCAGAACTTCAGATATTTGATGTTTTCTTTTTGCTTAGACTTTGCCATTCTTCCTAGTTGACAGAGATCCTATTATGCTTAGTAAACGTCACTTGTGGTCTGCTTTAAGAAAATAAAATAATATGATTTAATGTTCAGTGTGTTCTGAATGCATAAATGTTGATCATAAAATGGTGTTCTTTTAAATATTGTATTATTATCATTATCACTGATTGTTAGTCCTAATTGAGAACATTCATATTCTATGTAGAGAATGTATGTCACCTAGTTCTGTTGTGAGCAAAGCAAGGCCAACAGTTGAGCAAGCAACAAGCCATATCCGAGGCAAGGGCAGATTTTGATGTCTACCAGTCTTGAAAGATATCTTGTTTGATCTTGTTTTTTTTTCTTTTATGTACTCCTTGAGTAAATTACCAGCCTTTTTTATATGATTTTTTTCTGTAGATAGTTTATAACATAAGGTGGCATAGGAAATCAAAACTATTAGGGTATTGCCTATGCCAAATCAAAATGCTTTTGAGCAAGAAAAACTGAGCATAGCTAAGTACCCTAGAAACAAGTGTAAGAATGCACTGGAGTGAACATAAAAGACATCATGACGATGACACTACAATGTATAGATTATGTGATGAATGTATACCTGGGAGGCTGGAAGTCTGACATTCAGGATCAATCAGGCATGTCGTTCCTCCAAAATCTTTAACTCTGCTCCGTACTAAATGCGTCTTGTTTTGTGACTGGCGTATAAAGATCGGGATCCTTTTCCTTACATCTTTGGGGTTGAATTTTGATCTTCTCACTCGATCTACAACCCTTTTAGTTTTTTCTGTTTCTTAGCAAAATGGCATTCTACATATTCTCTATGTTAGTTCACATTCCTTCTAACCAGCAAAATCTCTATAATTTGAAATCTCAACTAAACTGTTGCTACTTTAATTCTAAACATAAATAGATTTGTGGAGCAGGACAGAGTATCGCTTCTTGTTTTGCTTTGTGGTTATTATCTTCTTTCCACTTGTAAAGCCTCTTGCACTATGCTATTTGGAAGAAATTATCGGTTAGAATGTTACTATTTCTATTCTTCCCAATTAAAATGGAGTTCCACTGCATTTGGCGATTTAAGAATTGCACATCTTGCATGGAAACTTAGAATGGAGCACAGAAGTTAAAACCGATAGCCCTAGTCCCAGATTAATTATTCCTAATATTGTCCTAGTATGTCTTCAATGTGACATCACCTAAGGCACTTGTATATTGCTTAGTCAATGGCTGTTAATGGCAAAGATTTCTTTGGTTTCACATGTGTGGCAAGCCAAGGACTTTATATCAATTTTATATAATGCCTTTACGTGTACAAATTTAATTGTTATGCACAGCATCTTCATGGTCCCCACATGGTACTTTTATGAAATGTTAAAAGAATATGTTCTGACATATCTTGGGAGTTTTAATGGATTTTCTTGCATATTGAGACCCAACAAGAGGCAAAGAATGACCAGCCCAGTCCCCAGTCTGGCATAAATCCTATTGTTTCGTTGAGATACAATTTGTGAATTTTGAACCTGTAGGTACTTTGGGAAAATTTGATATTCCTTTGGGAGTCAGGAATTTTTTACTTATTTCATAGATATATGAAACCTAACAAAAGGTGGTCAGATCAGCCTGGTACCTAGTCCAGCATGACATCCTAGTGTTCCCTTGAGGTAAAGTTTGTAATTTTTGCACCTGTAGGTAGGATGGCTCGGATGTACTCAGTGAAAGCTTGATATTCCTTTGTTGTTAACATAACAGGACTGAGTCCCACACATGTAAGTGAGTGTTAGGTATGGAGTGGCCAAGAATGTAAGTGGCACCAATCTGAGTACGGTTCCTTCAGAAACTTTATGATGATCATAGGTCTCTCTCTACTGGTATGTTTTAGCACACAGGTCAATTAATGGTTCACATGTCTGAATGGTTCTACTTTTAAAGCTAGTATCTATTTTTTTAGTTGTTTCTCTGAACTCTTAATTTTTGTATTTATCCATGTTATTTGTGCATGGACTACGTCTCATTTGTGCAACTTAAAAGGATTTTGCATATGTTGACAAAAACCTGGTAATAAATATATAAAAATTTAAGTATTTTTTAATAGGACATAACTTGCTTACATAAATGATGCAGAGGGATTTATATTTTCTGACTACACAAATTCCCTCTAACTAGTTTGAGGTCTTCTTGTAACGCTTTTTCTGATGGGAAAAAAATTAATTTGCTGGAGAGTTGTTGAAAATCATGTTCATTGTTTAGGGGCTTTTGTTTACAGCCACAGGTCTTATTTGGCGCTTGAGAAGATCGTACCATTCTTGCATTGTGTCCTATCCTTGGACCTGATAATCGTACTTAATCATGAAACACTTGAGGCCTTATTAGTTAATTTGATTATGGTCCTCCACTTAGAGAGCTTGGTTAGGCTTATATGAACAGATAAAAATGTCTCGATAAGGGAAAATATAACAAATAGTATTTATAAAATAGAGTACTTTGATTTTTGTTGGAACCTCAGGGGTATGCTGAAATATTTTGGTCCTCAAAGAAGCCCTTTAATTTCCTAAAACGAAGGAAAATATATTGGAAAACTGTGCAATACTAAGGAGCTATAGCTATAACTATCTTCCAAATGTAGACTAAATTCATCATTCACCCAGAGACTTTAAATTCAAATCAGGGCTGAAATCTGCCAATGGTAAATGGAATGATCAAAACGGATACTGTACTTGATGTCGAATCTAGTCTTAGTTTATGATCTACTCTTTAGGACCTTGCCCACAAGATCTACTTGCTAACACCTCAGTCGTTCTGGCTTTATACAAGAGAAATTGAATGGTTGCTTTGAACATGTTTAGGCCTTATGTGAGAGGAATTAAGCCATGATTTATATTGTTTTAGGTGTATCTCTGCATGATTAGCTCAAATTCTACCACTATTACCATATAAGTCTGTTACGGATGTTTAATTGGAACAGGCTTCGAACTATGGCCATTATGCGATTGACATGGATGAGGGTGAATAACAGACTGCTTGGTCTCCTTTGAAGTTTATACCATTTTCTTTGTATTCGATTTGCATAGATTCTGTGACTATGTACTCGTCCATCTGCTCTAAGGAAACACGCGATTTCTTTGTATTTTAACAAGGACATTGAAGGTGTAATGATTATAAGTGCTTGTCATTACGCAATACTATTGCAATAAGTTTTGTTTTTACTTGTTTAATTAGTTATTAGTACTTGCCACAATACTAATAACTAACTGCAATGAGTTTTATTTTTCTTAGTTAATGAGTTATTAATAAGTTAGCTTTCAACCAATCAAAAACAATAATTTTTTTTGAATAAAAATTAAATTCAATTTTGTAAAGTGAACTTGCAAAATATTTAATTTTATAAATTATAAAAATTATTTTTCATCGATATTGGCGGCTAATAAGTTTTGTGTGTTATTGGAGGATTTTTAGGAAAAGGTTTTGTGTGTTATTGGAGGATTTTTAGGAAAAGTGAAAATGAACTATTATTTTGCCTAGTTTTGAGAAGTAAGAACTGTTATTTTGGGTATATTTGAGAACTAAGAACTATTATTTTGCCTAGTTTTGAGAACTAAGGACTATTATTTTGGCTACATTCAACCATTGTTTATATAACTTTCATCATTATTGCACAAAACTATTATATAAATTTTATGTTTAAATAATAATTATTTAATTATTTCATATACTTATACTATATAATCATTTCATTTTATTTATATTTTATTTAATATAAAATAATTAAAAAAATTCTTTTTTAAATTTATATTATATAATCAATAAATATTATTTAATATAGTATAATAAATTTATAGTGTATTATACATATTATTATTATTATTATGCAAATATAATTCATTAGATAAATTTTATATTTATATAATTATAGTATTTTATAATATCTTTTATTCTATTAATATAAACATGCATTATCATACAATTTACATTATAATGTTAATTATTTATGTAATTTTAATAAAAAATAACATTAGTGTGATATTTTTAAATATTATTTTCATATTATAATTAACAAAATTAACATTTAGTTTTATTCACATTAACAAAACTTACATTTATTTTTATTAAATTTAAAATACTATAAAGGCAAGTACTAGCCACTTTTAGGAAGTATAAAATCTTAGCATTTTTTTTTCCATTTTTTAAAGTTTTTTTTTTTCACCAATTATTGCAATCATAATTTTTAGAAAAGTGAAGATTTTTTTAAAGCAAAAATATCTTAAAATTTATTTTTCTTCAATTCGATTGGTTGAAATATTTGAGATCTTATTGCAAACTTTGAAAATTAAGGAGAAAAAATAGTTATTCAATACCCATGATCTCTAAATTAAAGAGAAAAAGTAGCTATAAAGAAGTCATACTTAAAGATATGCACACTTAAATAATATTTATAATTTATCATGTTATCGTTTAAATTTTATATTATAATTATTATTTATTTATTTTTAAATAATATAAGATTTTATTTTTTATTTCTTACAAACATAATATAATACTTACCAATTAATTTATTTTATAATATTATAATATAAATATTAAGACTATAGGAATCAGGTATTGCTTCAACCCTATAGACTTTTTAACATGTCGGCAGCTGACAAGCCACTCCCGGGGGAGGCACCCGCGAGGGTGGGAGTGGGAGCTTCCGTGACCAACCTCCACACACCCGGCTAGAGAGGAAAGATTTAATGGCAGGGCTGGGGCCCCAACCCCGCCCATAATGACCCATAATATAAATATTAAAAAAATATTAAATTTTTTAATTAATTAATTTCCTTTGAATTATATTAAACACTTTCAATATCTTATTTATAATTGATTGTGAATTATTAAGATTTTTAATATTTTATAATATAATATTACAATTTTAACTTCATATTTTAAATTTTAATATTAACATCATATTTTTTATTTTAAATCCAATTTTATATTATTTATCATTAATTTTTTTTTGGCAATTTAATATTAAAATTATATTAATATTTGGTGGTTTTTTTTTAAGAACCAAACTAATCTCCAGAAATACCTATGGACTTTACCATTTCCAATAATTAGTACTCCAAAGGGATTGGCCAACAAACGAGTGGAAGTTGCAAAAACTCCTACTCCTACACTTTGGGCTCTGTAAAACCTGGGAGGGTTATCCCACAATGTATGCTTAGGAACTTCATACAATTGTAATCAAATACATTGTCAGTAACAGATAGTTCTCATAAAATTGCTCAAGGTCCTAATACATTAAATAAGTTGGCAACTTATCATTCAATGTTTTATACTTAGAGCATGAGAAGGTAGAACATCAACACAAAACAACTACAATGGTATCCATATGAGAGTTTGTAAATAAAAAGTGATTAGCTGACAAATCATCACACAAACTGAACCATAAGTACTTTGCATGAACCAATGCCTTTATCCTAAGCACGAAATCAATCTCAACTTATATGACAAGATAACAATTCAATAATAGCAACGTATAGTCTCAAGAGATATCGCATTACAACATTCCCCTATTACATTCATGACTAATACTACTTATTAGTATCCTAGCACCTAATTTTTATGAGCTAACAATCTCATTCAAGCATTTACATTAATTCATTGAATCGATAAGCAGGAATGAAATCAAACATCCATTGATGAACAATAGAGACAAATAAAAGGAATCTTGGATTACTTTCATTCATAATTCATAATATGAGAACAATGAGAGACAATAGCCATGAAATTGGTATTTCTCTCTCTCTCTCTCTCTATATATATATATATATTGCTATATTGTTATCCAAATCACATACATAACAATGAACTCTAAAACTTAAGACCAAAAACTCTAAAACATGCTAAGTATTCTCTTTACAATTCATAGTGTTAATTGCATAAAACAACGAACCCCTACTTTTTGGCCCTGAATTCCTTTTTATAGAAATGAAGGAGCAAAACAAGCCTCAGGCGAGAAAGTACATGTCAAAACCCTATTGGACTGCTACATCAAAGATTCTTTCATTCAGTTACAATGCATTCCCAAGAGGTGGGAGACGTGAGAAAATAAAAGTAGTCTTCATTCATTGTTGGAGATCTGGTCTAATCTTCAAAATGGGTACAATCAAACAATTAACTCAAAACATGTACCCACACACACAAAAGCAAAGGAAGAAAAAGCATGAAGAAAACAGAAAAGGATAAGACAAAAGAAAAACCACGTCTGTAGCCTTGTCATCAATTCATCTTTGAAGAAGATGCACTATATTTCTCCATACTTTATCAAAAGCCTAATTTGTACTAAATCCAGAATATGCAGTGCATTCCCATCTATCCATTAGTCATCGTGATTGCATATTTTCAAAATTTCAAATTACTAGGCCATCACCTTTTATGCTAGACCCCCACTCCTTCCAAGTACCTACCTTCCATCCTAGGAATTCTTCTTCAATAGGCCAGTCAAAGTTCATTACTTCATCGTCCCTTTGTCTATAAGGTGCATACTTGGTGACAATCTAGTTAGCTTCCTTATCAAAATCCAGCAGGATAGTCTCAACATGAACTGACATATCCATATTTACCCTTAATGTCTCCATATCAAATTTCTGACAAATTTTCATAGTTTGATCTAAAATAACTTTATTTGCTTCATTTCTCCACTCCTGTAGAGTCTTAATGCTACCATCATCCCTTAAAATGGATGGAAGAAGGCCATGATGAGATTCATGGAAGGATTTTACCAATTCCTTTATCTTGTTCTCCAATGTCTCAATATTTCCTTTGTACCATAGTAGGCTTAAACTTTTCAAGTGGATTGGGATCCTATTTAACCCTAATTCCTATCAATATCAATTCTTGCTTCCTAGGGATCCAGAGTTCCATGAGTGGAATAGCTCTTTCTTTGTCAATGCCGAACATTTTGATGGCATCAACCATGGATGAATAACTATAGTGAATAATATTCAATTTGTTATTCACTCTTTTGTTTAGATGTTCTAGCATTGTTGTGACAATCCTCATATTGCTCTTAAAAGCATCTTCAACATGACTTACATTTTTCTTTGTATTCATTTAATTGCCAAAGCAATTCTTCCCTTTTGATATCCCCTTCTGCTTGTGGTCCTTTTGATGTACTGGGTTCTACTATTGAAATTGGCACACTTCCCATATTATATGGCACAATTGCCCATGAAGAACTTACATCAACAGTAAACTCTGGGGATACATCCTCTTGTGCAGGGGTGGGAGAATCAACATCATTCTGCTTGGGCTTTCCAGGTTGTAACTTTTGCAACACATCCTCTAATAAACCTTTGTCTATAATTGCATATTATTCCTCTCAAGATCTCCATACTTAACCAACAAGTTATTCAATTCTTTTTTGAGTTTACCTTTTTCAACGGTCACAGGCTCCACAATGGCCCTTGTGAACTATGCAACATGAATTGACATATTTGTAGCTTTTAAGGCCGATGTTTCTAACACTCTTTATTATTAGGCCTCCACTGTAGTTAAGTGCAGGCTCAACAATGTCCGACTTTCTTATGCTTGGGGCTAAAGACCATATAACCAAGGCTTCCCATTCCTCATTGAAAGCAGACCCTTGTAGTGCAAGTACAACTTCTTATGTTTTATAGAGAGGTATATCACATTTCTTGATTGTGTCGAAAGCTATGGATGAAGCTAGATCCCATTCTGGTAGCAACAAGATGCCACTAGTTCTCACCAATTTTTGACCCTCCTTTGCAGTCATATTTTGGAATTTGGCTCTCATCTCATTTAACACATTTTTCTGAATGATAGCATCAGGCAGTTTGGGTGAAGGCTCCTTTCTATAGCCAGATTGTTGACATACTCATCTCTCTTAGCCCTGTATGCAAATTCCATAAAAGCT
>VDFB02006667.1:0-15393 GCA_007258455.2 Sequoia sempervirens | reverse complement strand
ACTTTTAAACAATGGTTTTTAGAAATGCCTATTGAAACTCAATTTCTACAATCTGGGTATTGAAATAAATTACATACTTGGAAACTAGATTCTGAGCACTACATTTTATGATTAGTGACTTTTTTAAAGATTTCATCTCTAAGTGCTTCAAATTTTAAGGTCAAATGTGTCGAATTCTGAAAATCAGGAAAAACACTTCCACTTTTTGGCCAAAAAGTGGACTCAACTTCTTGCACACACCCATAAGCTTCCCTCTCCTCTCCTCTATCATTTGGTTGAGTAGCATAGTACTATTCTGTAGTGCTTGTGCTTTCTTTACGTTATTACTTCTTTATCTCGTTCTTTTGGCTGTTCGTGGTAGTGGAAACACCTAAACGAGGGTCTAACTGAGGCAGGCCCCTATACAACCACTCAACATTCTCCCTCTTGATGTGTGTAGGTGTACGAGCTCTCGAAGGATCAGTTGGAAAACGATTTCATTGGTGAGATTCTCCTCATTTTCATCACTCTTATTTACTTTATAATATTAGAGAATATTTTGTTTACTTGCTAGTGTCATTCTAGCCTTTTAGTTGAATAGCTAGGCCATTAGTCATTTTGGTGAGTTCAACCTTGTCTCTGTTGTTGTTTGATTGTACGAACTACAACACGCTTTAGAGACATCAACGTGTCGTGCTGTCGTTTAGAGTCCACGTTGATGTCCTCAGGCAAAGAGCTCCCTGAGGCACAAATTTGGACCTAAAAATTGACTCACCTAGCCCCGCATTGAAACTCAGGATTGCATATTGATTGTAGGGCATCATAGTCCTCATCATTCTCATCCTCATAACCCTAAACAATACACTTAGCTGAGGTAAGTTAGGGCAGCCTCTTGCTTCTTGACCCTCTGTGACCCGAGGTCTTACACACAGTGGTCCCCCTCTCTTACATTTTTGGTGAACCTGACATGAACCATTTTGGTTTCATTCTTGAGATACTGACAGTCCCTTTCCTCGTACTCTAGGAGTGTTGTAGGTGTGAGTGTTGTAAGACTGTCACCTTGCAACCTGACCTGCGACCCCTAGGTGGCATAGTTGGAAGGTTCCAAAGGTATTGCACGACAAAGTCTTAATTGGGTCATCGTCTTATCCGATAACCTTTGGGGATTCTATGAAAGCGTTGTCTAGTGTGCATAATGGCTTCCTTCTTGCATCAACCCATCCCCTCTGCACAACCTCTAGATAGTAATGTTGGCATAACCTTTAGTTCACAAGACCTACTGATGGGCTTCAACAGGGAACCATCTCCTCTTTACATTCCTGCACAGATCAATGGGAACATCGTAGCGGGTGTTCTCGTTGACCCGACATCACAAGTGAATATAATAATAGAGGAGATTATGCAAATCAAATTTTTACATAAGGATGGATACGATGCTCCTGTGAGTTTCATTCGCACACATGATGGGCTTTCTGTAGCCCCCTTGGGTAGCATTGTCCTATCGGTCCTAGTTGGGCCTAAGTCCGTGAATCTCCTGTTTGATATCAATCCAGGATCTGAACTCTTCAGAGTAAAATTGGTTATCCCTTGGCTAGTGGCGATGAACGCGGTACCCTCCGTCGTGCATAAATGTCTAAAATTTATCCACGGAAGTTTCGTGCACATGATCCACGACACTGATTATCGACCACCAGTTGCACGTGGAAGCTACTCCTTGGATCACCCGTGGCCTACGCCCGTGGATTCCCATCCACCTAGGATGGACCTTTTGCATAAAACATATCAGAACTATAAGAAAGGACGTATGAGGCCGAAGGTAAATTATCCTCCCTCACCTTATGCTATTTCACATAGGGGTTGCTTGAAGGCTGACAGTGACGCCGTTAAGACTCGAAAGAGGAAAGAAGAGAAGTGGTCTTGTGATCCTCCTTCTTCCTCTTCCTCTTCCGCTGCCCAGTCTGATACTTCTTCTCATTCAACTATGATACCATTAGGTTCTACTCCTCATTTGCAAGAGAACCCCTTGGTACCTACTTGGCGAAAGCCTAAGCGTCTCGCATTCGAGCTTCTTGTTTTGCCAACGGAGCCTAGACCCGTTCAGTATGAAAGGAAGAAGGTCTCCCAAGGAGAGTCCTCCTTGTCTCGACCTCCGCGACCTCCTACTACTCCTACTCCTAAGGAAGTTAGCAGAAAGAGGCCCGCTGTCGAGGCTCTCAAGTTGACTCCTCTTGTCGCTCCTCAGCCTGCTCCCCTTGCTCCCATACAGGAACCCGTTCCTCTGCTTGAAATGGTCGTAGTGGAGGTTCCTATGGTTGAGCAGGAACCTCCTGTCGCTTCGCAAGCTTCAGCTTCTAACTCCAAGAGCCGTAGGAACCGCCTTGCATGAGAACGCAAGCACTATCGAAAGGATCTCTTGGCCGAGCAGGCCGCCTTGCAACAAAAGGAGGAAGAACAGAACGCTCCTATTTCAGGACCTCCTGTAGTGTCTCCTTCCTCCCTTCCCTTTGTTCCTCTTCAGTCTGGTTCATTCCTGGCTTCTGTTGCAAGCGCTAATGCGCCTAACCCTAAATGGGTACAGGTGTTTATTGCTCCTTCAGCGGAGCCGCCTTTGCTGATGTTCATCCTGGATGTTCAACCCTTCCTAAAGCCCATGGACATGATTAATACTTCGGTCGTGTCCACTATGGTTCTATCCTCCTCTTCCTTTGCACCCCTAGCTTCGTCTGTGGGGAGTTCATCTCCTCCAACAAAGAAAGAGGCGAAGGTTGGTCCTTCTAGCAATGAAGGATGTAAGAGGAGTCCACCTTCCTCACAAGGTGGTCCCGTGATGACTTGTTATGTTCTTGTGACAGAACCAGTCCCAACTTCCCCTGAGTTTGTCACCACTCCCAAATCGTTTGGAAAACCTAGCGGTGAATATCAGGCACAACCCGCCTCATCCACTGAGAATAGGCATGGTACCCCCATGGGATGCATGTTCAATTCTGTGGACGAAGTCTCGGCCCTATTGACAATCTTCGCGAAATCATTGACTTTAACTCCACAGGAGCTCGGTGGAGAGGACCTTGAAGGGCCCTCTTCCTTAGCCCTTGTTGCAAGAGGGCCGAATGCTCCTCCTCTCAACATCCCACCATTGCAGGCTCATCCTCCTTCCCCTTATGAGGATCTAGATTGGGAAGTGGATGACCTCTTAGCTGATCAATGTTAGGAGGAGGCCCCTTTTCTTGATCTTGTGTGTGTGTGTGTTTTGTGATGTGTTCCCCTGTACTTGTGCTATCTGTTCCTGGATGATCCTTGTTACCTGATTTTTATCTGCGGCCTTAATCAGGCAGGGAAATCTATGTTTTAGGTGTTCATGAAGGCCAGATGAGGACATTGTGTGTAGGATTAAATCATACACCCAATGATATTTCTCAAAGAAGTCTGTTAGAAAGCATGCCTCAATAAGATTTGGCATAAAACTCCTAATGAAGAAAGTCGCTGAGACCAGCTGTATGTCTTGTTGACTGGAAGTGTGTTCTACCCATTTGAAATCCTCATAGTCGCCAAGACATCTCGGTCGCTGTGAAATTTTATATCTCTCTTTGCTTGGGATGTCTCGCCAAAAGTTGTTCACAAGGTCAGCATTGGGGGGAATGATTTGCTTAGGGATGATGTCTCTCCAGCTGCGTGAAGTCTTGCCGAAGGGGATTGCCTTCGGAATAAGGTCTGGCCGATAAATGGAACTCTCAACAAAAGTTTTTGGGCTTGGGGAGATGTCTCACCGATGGTTGTTAGTCTCGCAAAAGAAGGGTGTCATCGGAGAAGTCTTCACGACGAGGAAGTCTCGAAAAGGTCAGTGGGTTTCATTATATCGTCTCACCCATGAAATATGCCCTCGGCTACGCCGGAGGTCCTGAAATGTTTGGCGTTCTCGGGTATGGTCTGTCAATTAGAGTACATGGAGCAGGTCCCCATGGAGGTCTTGGCGAAAGGTTTGAGTTCGCCGTAATGTCTTGGTGACCAAGCAAGGTCTCGCCGAAAGATTTAAGTTCGGCAAAAGGTCTGGCCGACAAGAGGAAGTCTTGGCGAAAGAAAGGAGCTCGACGAGAGGTCTCTGCTGACATCGCAGAGGTCTCTACTCAACACAAGAGGTTCCACCGAGATGGGAAGGTCTCAAACGTAACGAGCCTGTGGAGAATGGAAGAGTTCGCCGCGGATGTCTCGGCCAATCGAGGGAGTCTTGTCAGATGAAATGAGCTCAACAAAGATCTTCAACATAACCGCCGACCGGATGGTGTTCTCATTAATAGAGAGGTGGCTATGGTAGACTCATCACCGGAGTTTCTTCGGCTGTACAGTCTTGTCGACAATGTAGAGTTTGCCAATAGCTTAATGGATTTGCTAACAGAAAAGTGATATCTGGGTGTTTGATGGGAACTCGGCTATGACCTCTAACCGGGATAGTTGATTGTCTCGCGGACCACCGCGGGACACGGCTGACTTTTGCAGCTTGATATGAACTCTGCCGAATAGCCAGAGCTATGCCGATAACTCAAGGAAAGTAGTAAATTTGCATCGTGGAGATATGATTAGTGTCCTTCACCGACATGCCATTTTGTCCGAAGGACCTTTTGATCACCGGTATAATCTTTATCGGAGTGTCTACCCAATCGAGGAACACATACAACCATTGACTAATTGAATACCTCTATGAAGAAGATCAACGTATCACAACCGTGTGGATCTACTCGTGAATGAGCTTGATGGATTGGTTCAGTATGATGGTGTCTTGAGCTAGACAAAGTTAGATGCCGCTTGGCAAATAACTTTATAGAAATATCTCGGAGCGGAATCAAGCGTAAAGAAAGAAGAAACTGCGGAGTCATGACAAATTGATCAAGCATCGAAAAGGGGATCGACATTAATGATAATGCTTCGTGGAATCTTCAAGGCTGCTCATGGAAGTTCGAGAGTGGACACGAGGCCGTATAAATCCGCTTAAGTATTCCATAAGATCTCGGCTTCTCCTATAAGGACTGGCTACCAACATGGACACAGGGATGCAATCTAATGCAACATTAACTTCATTAAAAAGATCTAGGGGCAGATCTTTCTAGAGGTTGATTTTTTTGTGAGCCCTAGGGCAAGGGCTGAAATTTTAGTATATATGACATTTTTGCCTCTTTGTAAGGGAGTTCTTCTTATGCTTTTCTAAAGTTGTGACTTTTGTAGTCCTTTCTCAGATTAGCAACCTTTTGTAACTCATTTTGGAGCATAATATACAGAGTTTACCTTGGTCACTGTTGATGTTTCAATTTGCCTTCTGGTTCTTGCAAAAATATTGTGCATTTTCAGGTGATTGATCAAGCTACTTCGTGAAGTCTTTTTATTTCCTTATAGCTTTGTTTCATATTAGCATGCCTCTCTTTGCAAAAGTAGTATTATGCAGATTACAAATTGTGTTTATTGAATTGCACATGAGCTTTTAATTTGTGGAAAATTTCTTTTCCTTCTTAAAAGTGTGTGCCTGTCAAACCTGTTTGTGAAATACTTATGCATAATCTGTAGAAACTTGTTGTGTAGTCCCATATCCATCATCAGTATTCAAGTGTAGCTTGAGTGTCTCATTTCTCTTGTCATTCCTGTGTATCACCATAGGGTTTAGTTTTATTTTCATGCACTCTTTCTCCTTTTTCCTTATAAAGATCAGTAGTTAGGTGATACCAAAGGAAGCCGACCTTCTCCGAAGGTTGACCTCTATCTATAAGAAACCCACATCTTTAGAGGTCTTCCCATGTTACATTGAGGTGTTGAACATCAGGTTCAATAGGGTGCAATTTCAGGAGATAACAATCCTCATCACCTCTGTTGGTGCTTGGATACAGGCGTGGTTTTTGTGTCATAAACCTTCTTCTATTTGTATCATCATTCTTCCATGTTTGTGATTGATTTTCGATAAATTGGGAATGATGCAAAGCATTGGGGGCATTTAGGCTCCCCTTCCATGTTGACCCAATTTTTTTATTTTTACTTTGTTTTCCGTGCATTCTTCCTAATCTAGTTGGGGATTGATGATCTTTAACCTTGCATTGTGGTTACCTATTATTATATGAGCTAAGACAAATCTAACCCCACTAAACCAGATCCCCCTGTGCCCTTTTTATTTTTCTTTCTCTTTTCTTTTGCTTTCCCTTTATCTTCCTCTCTTCTTTGCTTGAGTTGTCCCTCCTATGTGTGACAACGCTCTTCTTCAACACTTCAATTTTTAGAAAACTAATTTGTTGTCAACGAATATTTTCTTTAAAGTCTTCACAACAATTCCTTCCTTAGAATCGCATTCTCAACTTGGAACCCTAATGGAACGTGTTTCCTTCATCGTGGGTTCGTAAAGAAAGGGCTTGAAGACCTTCCTCTGAAGTAGGAACACCTCTTACTTCTCCTCACGTGGGGCATATCCTTCCTTCCAAATTCCTTGATGAAGTGAACATATTTCGAAAGGATTCCTTGATGACAAATCATTCTAAGAGAAAAATTGCTTTTGAATTGCATGTCCCTTGAGTAGACCCCCCTTCTTCCTCACGGCGGGTTCCCAAGGGACCCTTCCTTCAAAATCCTTTACGACGAATGGACCTTTTCATGTCTAGCCTAGGGGCAGCCCAACTAGGCTCATTCTATTCGCCCTTTCATGTCTAGCTCGGGGGTAGCCTGACTAGACCTTACCTTTCAAACAACGTGTCCCTTGAGTGGACCCCTCTCCTTTTGAAGGGTTCCCGAGGGAGCCCTTTGAAAGTTTTACGGTTTGCGTGACCGACTGCTTTTGACATGTTCTATCTACAAGTAGACATGTCGTTGCTTTTGACATGTTCTATATGCAGATAGACATGTTGCCACTTTTTTTTTGTTATGTTCTATCTACGGGTAGACATGTTGCTTTTTTTTTGACATGTTCTATCTGCGAGTAGACGTGTCGCCACTTTTTGACACACTCTATCTGAGGGTAGATGTGTCGCCGCTTCCTAACTCTGCAGAGTCTACTTCCTTGGGGCTTCCTCCATGAGAGAGATCTTGGGGGTTGCCTCCTAGGTCTGTGGGCCTATAAGACTCTTTGTTGTTTCAACTTCATAGTTCTGAGCAGCTATATGGAGTCCTTCACTTCTCCTACACCTTTAGGTACGTCAGCTCGAGCACTACTTCCTCGACAATTCAGGTATACTTTTCTAACCCTACTCTCTTCTTGATCTACTTTACCGAGCACTCATCAATACTTGTGCTCACTAAAGTGGGGGAGAAATGTATAAGAGCGAATTTTCACCCTAGGTGCGATTCCCCTTTTTGCCTTTATCCACCTTAGAAAACCAAAGTCAGAGGCTTAATTTTACTTAAGCTCGTTATTGGTGGTCGACATGGCACCTATTTTGTGTGTTGGTGGAGGCATTTTTGTCAGGGATGCTCATGTGGTGACACGCTTACGTCCCTGGCAGATTCTTGTGGTTGAGCCAGCATAGGCATTACTCTTCTTATTGGCAGTGACAATTGTAATGCCTCCTTCAGCCGACTGACTTGAATATGGCCGTTTTCTTCCTCATTCCTTCATATTCACCCTTTCAACTTGCATTCCAACTTCTTAAGAATTCTTCACAACTTCACTTCAACTTCTTGATAATTCTTGCACACTTCAAGCTTCCATACTCTCACTCTCACAAGCTCATTTTCACTCACTCCAAGCATTCAAGCACTCCATTGCAACCATAGCCATACTCTATCAACTCGGTAGAGCACGTTTGAGACCACGCCATTCACAACAAAGGCTTGAGTTTCTCTCATTTCTCCCCCAAGTAGCCTTGAGTGCTCTTGGTGGAGGTGGTAAGCTTCCCTCTCCTATCCTCTATCATTTGGTTGAGTAGCATAGTACTGACTTTCCTAGCCTAGCCCCGCATTGAAACTCAGGATTGTAGAGTGATTGTAGGGCATCATAGTCCTCATCATTCTCATCCTCATAACCCTAAACAATACACTTAGCTGAGGTAAGTTAGGGTAGCCTCTTGCGTCTTGACCCTCCGTGACTTGGGGTCTTGCACGTGGTGGTCCCCCTCTCTTATAGGACCTATATGCCACAAGTGGCGTAAGAGTCCCATTTGGCCCCTTTTTAGGGTTTTGAGTGAGAAATTAAGGCTTTGAATTCAAATTTCATGAATATCAGCTTTTGGGATCTAATAAATGGTAAATTAGATGGATTGCCTATATAAACAAGGTTTCAAATTATTATTTCACCTAAGCATTCATGATATCATCCTAAGAAATCAAGAGTTAAGCATTCCAAAACTTCACAAGAGCATCAAGAGAAAAACAACATTTATAAGGCATTCAAGGGTAGATTTCTTCATCATTTGTTGTAGCAATTGAAGATCCATCATCATGTCAAAGTCACCAAGCATCAAGCATGTTGTTGAGCTAGTGTTGTGATGTAGCATTCAAGATCCAAGGTTAAGCATTGTTCTACCTTTATTCAAGATCAAGATCTACATTTTACATGGCCACTTCATGTTAGATTGTTGATTTACATGTCTCAAGACACCATTCAAGGTATCATTGTTCATGTTACATGTTTCATGTTTCATGTTTCATTGTTTCATCATAAGGTTTAATTACCTAAACGGGGTTTGACCTAGGCAAACCCCCAATTTCCTAACAATCAACAAGTTTTTCCTTACACGCAGGATTAGATTCAGGTGTCTTTACATCTGGCATCTCGAAAATAGAAAGGCAAGTGCTGTTGTCACTGCCTAAGGTGCCGATATCTTCAAGTCACCCACAAGTTGCAACCCAGGCCACCAAAAAGGTCATGAAGTGAGTGAGATAGGAGAGTGACCAGGTCTGACCTCCAGGCAAGGGACAATTACCTAGTGGTGTGTATGAGTCCAATATGAACATTTTCTAGATTTAAAGAAATTTATCAACCAATTAAGAGATTCCAAGTTTTGCACATAAAACCCTAGTTAGACCAATTCCATTTCAGATCGTATATATAAACCAAAGGGCATTAAATGTTAAAATTTAAGGTTTTGAGCTTGTTTAATCTCATCCTTCTCCATGACCTCTTCATTCTTGTATTGTTATCTTGACTTTATTTTCATTTCAAGATTAAAGACATAAATAACTCACTTGGGGAATACACCGGACATTAATACCCTGATCATAATAACCGAAGTGGTCATATTGAATTGAAAAAGGACCAGGAAGTCAGGCTAGAACCATGGAAAGAATAACCCGTATGTAATTTATAAATTTTGTTTTCCTTTCTCTGTATTCTTACAAGGAATTTTTTTCCATGGGTTATTCTAACCAAGGGTTATTTTGGCTTGGGTTATTATGACCCTGGGTTATTTTTTCCTTGTGTTATTATGATTGGGTTATTCTATCTAGGGTTATTTTGGTCAGGATATTATGTCCTGTAGCCTCATTTCCTAGGTCATTTAGTTAGGTTTGGCATGGTACTTTGCATGTCTTTTACATTTCTTGTCTTTCCAAGCCCTAGCTTGTTGGTGAACCCTCTTATTGTCTTTAATCATACCCTAGGACACCCTATTGCAGATCTCTTTCCCCCATTCCATCCTTGGATTAAGATCTTTAGGTTTCCTTGAATGATATTTGGAGAAAAGTGTCCATCTATCTCCCAAACATAGAGCGACAATTTTCAACAAATCATTTTGGTAAACCTAGCCTTTAGAACAACTCATTTATGATTTGGAGTGCATCATAATCCTAGATCTAGTTTACATTGACTTTGCATTAGGTTTTGCATTAGTTAATTGGCATCTAGGGTTTCTAAATCTTCCATTAGTGAAAGTGCATATAGGTTGTATTTTTTGCATCTTAGATCATTAAATTACACTGAAATTATGAAATTGCAAACATTCCAGACATCATACAAGTTAGCAACCTTAGAAACAACTCAGAATTTACTGAAATTGGTGCAAAAAGTCTAATCTAGGACTCATACGCACCTCTGGGTGATTTAGTCCCAGTACAGGTTGTTTTGCCTACTTTTTGGGATTTTCGTGTTGTGCATTTTCTAACATTTGACCCCCCCAAAAACCCTGACTAGTACTCATACACCCCTTCTGGGTGAATTAGTCCCAAATCAGACCTGGAACTTCCTTTTACAACATTGTAAACCTTGTTTATGCACTTTTGTTTGCTATCATTAGTTATCTGTTTCAGTTGGTTAAGTTTTTGTTACATGAATTTCATTAGATCTAGCTTAATTTGGTTCATTTCATGCATCACATAATTTCAAATTCATATTTACAACATTTCATTTTCAGATTGTTACATAGCATAATCAATAAATTACCATAATCTAAAAATTGGATTATCCTTTTGCATGCTTTCTCTATAATTGTTGCATCTCAAATTTGTAGGACAATCATTACATCATGTTTTCATTGCAAAAATCTATAGTTATCATACTTCATGTTCTATTTTCAGATCTTGTTGAGTGTTGTAAGAAATTTTTGTTAAGTGCATATGAATATGAAGTCCTCTCCCCTCTCTTTTTGTTCATCATTGATCGCTCTCCTAGTATCCCTTCTATGAGTGAGGTTAGTCTAGTGAAAGAGAATACAACCTTGGGTGATCATAACAATCATATTTTTTCTTCTCCTAGTTGTGAAGAAGATATTTTGGTGTTAGAAGAACTAATTGATGAGAGTTTTGAGCACCCTAGTTGTTTCTCTCCTCTTACCTCTCCTATTAGGAAAAACATTACTGAACAAGAGGACACAACCATAAGTAATCATGATGATAACATGAAAAAACAAGAGACCATTGAAACTTCAACTAGTCTATATTCATCTCCTAACATCTTCCCCTCTTGTGATAATGTTTTAGAAGATGAAATTGTAAGTGAGGATGGATTAGTGTTAGATGATCAAATATTTAAGATCTATGAAAACCATCTTTATGTTTCTTCCCCTACCTATCCTATTTTAGAAGACATTATGGTACAAAGGAATGAAATAATGGACAATATCAAAAAACACATTTGTTATTCTCCTAGTATCTCTCCTAGTTGTGAAGAAGACACTTTGATGTTAGAAAATACAATCGATGAAAGTCATGAGAATCTTAGTTGCCTCTCTTCCCCTAGGGAAAACCTTATTGAACAAGAAAATACAACCATCAATAACTCCCTTACTTGTGATGAAGTCATTTTAGAAGAACCAACCTTTGAATGTCATGAATGTCTAGTTTGTAGTTCTCCTAAAAACTCTCCTACTAGGGAAGATATCATGGTGGAATAAAATGATAACATTGACACATTTCTTTTAAACAATTGTGATGTGACTTCCTTAGATGATGGTGATGACACTAGATTCCCCTTCATTAGAAAGACATCAAACCGAAACCACTGAGGTGTTGAATGCACAAGTGTCTGTTAGATCCCCCTTGACGATTGGAAATCCTACATACCCTGTGGGATATCCTAAGAATCCTCTAATTCTTTACCCACCCTCACAATGACCACAAACCCAAAACAAACCCGAACTTAAATCCTTTATCCACCTAAGAATAATGTTTCATAACAACTGAGTTATAACACTATTGCTCATACATATAACACTAGAAACAATCCGCAACCAAGATAAACACCTTTAACATCCCTCCCATTACCTAACCCTATCCTGCTTGGCCCTCCTTGTTTGCCTTCACAAAGTGGAAAGGAGTATTATCTGTGAACCTTGGAATTTATCCCATCCTAATGCATAAAATAACTCAAAATATGAATCATAAAATAACCAAGGACACCTCAAGATTAGCCAAAAGAGAGTGATAAAACAATAAGGAAAGTAGATAGCATAAGACAAATAGTTTTACCTTCCTTTGTTGTTGATACTCCTTTGATTGGCCCTTGCTTAAGACGAGATGTGTGCTCCTTGATGGCTCTTGATGTTGCTAAAATGGAGGATTTTACTATGTGTTTGGATGCAAATGCAAGTGGATGTAATTGAAAATTGGATGAGAAAGCAAATGGGCAGCATGTAGTTGCTCAAATCAAAAGTCCCCCCTAATGCCCTTGAGGAGGGGGTATTTATAGAGGATTTTGAATTCTCTAGAGAATTCAATGGTTGAGATTGATCCAACAAGGTCAAGATGAAGGGATAAGGTGAGTTGAGGACTCACAAGCCCTCACATTTTGACATGTGGATTATGAAGTGGATAAAGGTAGGATGATGTGGAGGTGAGGTGGAAGAGAGGTACATGAGGTGGAGGAAGGACAAGTACCTTGCAAGTACATTGAGAGATGGGAAGAATCTTGGGTGAATAAAAGTGAATTAAAAATTCACAATGATTGGAAGAATCTGGTGGATAAGACAATGTTCCCAAAAGGTGGGAGTTTGTCACATGTGACTTGATGTGACAAGTCAAATATTCTAGAAGGTGCATGGGAAAAGGGGATTCTAGAAGGAATAAAATGTGAATTAAAAATTCACATGGGGAAGAGAGGAGCCTAGGGTGAATAAAAAGGAATGGGGATGGAGTTGGGATTGGCAATGAATGGACGAATAGAGGATAATAGGGGTTATGGATTGGAATGGCTGAGGATGTGACACATCCCACCCAAGGATTAGGCATGTGCACATCCCAGCGAGATTAGGAATGGATTAGGATTAGGATGAAAAATGATGATGTGAGGAACAAAATAAAATGTAATATTTTATTTAATTCATTTGATGAAAAGGGATTAGTGAGGGCAAGGTATTTAATTATTAATTAAATACCTTGTGGATTCAAGACCATGGATACACTCAAAATAATAGTACATTACTTTCACTAAATTGATAAGGAGTGGATGTTTAGACTTAGAAGGGATAAATTTGGATAAATTAAATGTTCCAATTTGATATTCATATTTGCCCCTCTTTGAGATAAAGCAAAGTAGCATCATTTCAAAGAATATTAAAATATAGAACCCAAGGAGATGGTTAGATTGGAAAAGATGCCCACCATCAAAGGGACAGATTAGGAAGAAGATGACAAAAGTATGTAAGAGTAGGATTGAGATGCCCCCCGAAAGTGGATGAAAGTGTCATGGAAAACGCAGCCCCAACAGATGTGATGCAAGGGAGATTATGAAGAGGATGCAATGATGGTAAGAGAGTAAGTCATATGGAGATGGATGAAGCACAAATGGATTTGAGGACAAAAGGTGATGTTGCCCCAGTCAAGGTACAAGCGAAAATGGGTTGATGATGGATGGAGTGTTGTTAATGAAGGAATGAAGGATCTGAAAATAACATGAGGATAGGGAAGGATACATCCCACTGAGTGGTATTGATGAGGGAAGGATACATCCCACTGAGTGGTATTGATGAGGGAAGGATACATCCCAAAATACCACGAAAGGATAGGGAAGAATAACTCCCGATGATGATGATGAAAGTGTTGTTGATGAGGGAAGGATATATCCCAAAACAACACCATAGGGATAGGGAATGATACTAATGGACGATGATGATGATGGGTTGAGACTGGGGACAAGACCAAGGATTTGATTAGGTGATTTGGGCTAAATGGAATGGATGGGGGTTGGATAGAGATGTGAGATAAGGATGAAGGATGAATGGATGGGGGGATTGTGATATATAAGAGGATGGGGGATATATGCAAAATGATGGAATGGAGAATGAAATGCAATCCTAATGCAATTTGCCATCTTTGGAGCATTGATTTTTGCTATAGCATAAGACACCAAGTGCCAGGGTATGTGGAACCAAGGCGGATTTGTGTCAAATGCAGAAAACACACACAATAGATAAGAAGGCTATCCCAATACCCCAAAGTCACGAAGACCTTGGTCGGGCCAGGTATTGGAATAACCACAAGCACACGAGGATGCCCCAGCGTAACACAAGACCACAAAGATCTTGGTGGGTACTAATGGGACAACCAAGAAGACAACAAAACAAAAGATCAAGATATGCCCCCATGTGGACTAGTCAAAGCACACCATGATATGATAGATCAAGGCGACCGTGACAAGTGATGATAGGGAGCTCAAATGATAAACAAAATCCAAAAGCATCAAAAGATCACAATCAATTTCAAATGTCCTTTTCCATAGGATCAAGGGGATGGATGGGATTGATGAGGTCTGTTAGGAAGGATGCATCCTGTTGAGACCGATGATGGATGCTAAGTGAAAAGATCGGTATGATAAAGGATATTCAAAATTGATTAGATTCATTGGTACAAGCAGGTTTTGTTTGTTAAGAACCAGCTAGATAAAGGCATAACTTGATGACAACTAGAAGGGAGACAAGACACAACCTAAGGACCTAGGGGCTCGGGGGCCGATCAAAGATTAGCCTTGCCTACGTGGAAGCGCAGAGCCCTCGTAGTTCGATAAAAGGCAGACGACTGACCATGGATAAAAGTAGAAAGAGGATGATGAAGACAACAGCAAAGATTGATGATAGATGATAAAGGAGCGGACCGATGCGAGGAGATAGAGGAGCAAAGTGGACAATGAAGATCGATGATGGAACCCTGGGGGCAGATCAACTGATCGACCTTGCCTACATGAAAGCACAAGGGCAACATAGTTCGACAAGAGGTTGATGACAGACCATAGATAAAAGGAGGATGATGAAGACTGATGACAAATGACAATGACTGAAGGGACAAAAGCAAACACTAATGATGAAGGAGTGGATGGAGAAAGTAGAAAGACCAATGCTAGATGATAGAGGAGCCAAGTGGACAATGAAGATCGATGATGGAATGATAGACGATAGACAATAGATGATAGAGGAGCCCCAGGGGTGGATCAAGTGATCGACCTTGCCTACGTGAACACGCACGGGCAACGTAGTTTGACAAAAGGCCATAGACAAGCGATGGATGAAAGATGATGAGATAACCCTAGATAAGGGGTTAAAATAATGGAACTGACACGACAGAACAAGATAGACCTGTTGGATTGGATTGGAGGATAGTGACGATATAAAGCTCAGGGATGGGATAGTTATCCAAACCATCAAAGATGAAGTGGGCGAACGACATGCCATATAGATGAATGATGAAGTGATGAATGATGAGATAGAAAAGATGTGCAAAAGAAGCAAAAGTGATGACGATAAGATAGATGACAATGGATTGTATGGGGAGTAGCCAATGACAAGGGATTAAGAGATGTGATGAGGGGAGGGGAGAGGATGGGGGGAGGAAAAGGATTGTTTGGGTGGATTGGATAGAGGGATAAGGATTTGGATGAGGAAAAGGTGACCAGATGAATAGATGACTGATGCTTGGAATTAGAAGGTGAAGGGTGGGAATAGGTGGGATGGGGCGATGAACATGAAGAAAAGATAAGAGATTGAAAAGATGTGTAAGAGAAGCAAAAGTGAGGGCAATGAGATAAAGGGCATT
>VDFB02006666.1:0-17072 GCA_007258455.2 Sequoia sempervirens | reverse complement strand
CATTGCATACACTAAACTTCCAACTGCATTTGCATAAGGCACCTTCGTCATGTCCTCCATCTTAGTAGGATACTTTAGATACTCTTCAATAGATAGCTTTGTTCCCTGCAACACTAGACCAACTAACTACTTGCAGTCTATCATACTAAATCTCTCATGGATAGAATTAATATACTTTCTCTGGCTAAACCAAAGCCTTATATTTCCCCTATCCCTTTTGATTTCCATATGTAGAATATACCTTGCTACACCTAAATATTTCATTTCAAACTATGATGAAAACTAATATTTTAAATAAAAAATCATACCCTTACTATTCCCAAAGAATAACATATCATCCACATACAGGGAAATAATAAGTAAATGATCATTTTCAATTTTGTAGTACAAACAATGATCTAATTTTGACCTCACAAATCCCAATGACAACACAAAAGTGTCAAAATTTTGGTACCACATTCTAGGTGATTGCTTCAAACCATATAGAGATTTCTTTAACTTGCAAACCAATCTTTCTTTACCTTTTTCAATGAAGTTCTCAGGCTAAGACATATAAATTTCTTCTTCCAAATCTCCATGAAGAAAAATTATCTTCACATCCATCTGCTCAATCTCTATGTCATGCGTAGCTGCAAGTGACAATAGAAATTTGATAGATGTCAACTTAGCTACAGGAGAAAATATTTCTCCATAATCAATTCCCTTCACCCAGAAATAACCTTTTGCAACCAACCTAGCTTTATAATTCTCCACACTACTATCTAGACCAATCTTCTTCTTCAATACCCATTTGTAGCCAATAGGCTTTTGAACTTTAGGAAAAGGTACCAAATCCCATGTTTCATTCTTTTTCAATGATGCCATTTCCTCATGGCTTCCAATTAGGAATCTAAATTAGACATATTATAGCCTCCTTTATAGTCCTAGGCTCATTAGTGCTAGTAATAAAAGCATAGGAATAGTTTGAATTTGACATGGAAAATCCATACCTATTAGGTTGACGCTTTTCACGTGTAGATCTCCTCACAAGTTGAGGCTGAGGTTGTGGTTCTTCTTCCTATTCATAACTCTTAGAGCTACTAGAGCTCTCCTCAGTTTCAGGTACATTTTGAATTCGTAGTTTCTCTTTATCTAGTATTAAAGGAATTTCAACTACATCATCTTTCTTTTCTTTTTCTTCTATCTTTGACTGTAGATCAACTGTAGAATGTTTCAGCTCATGAAATATTACATTTCTACTATACAAAAATCTTCTCAATAATGGGATTAGAAAGCTTGTATCCTTTCATGCCAATGCCATAGCCAATGAAGA
The DNA here is from genome assembly GCA_007258455.2 of Sequoia sempervirens. Taxonomy (NCBI): domain Eukaryota; kingdom Viridiplantae; phylum Streptophyta; class Pinopsida; order Cupressales; family Cupressaceae; genus Sequoia; species Sequoia sempervirens. The sequence goes on along the minus strand of VDFB02006666.1, from coordinate 15,760 downwards.
TACATTTGACAACCTTGTTCTCTAACTTAGATCTTTTCTCATTTGACATATGCATATGCCTCACAGCCAAAGGCATGAATATGTCTCAGAGAGGGATTTTTACCAGGCCATGCTTCCAAAGGTGGTTTTTCAACAAGAGTCAAACTAGGTGAACAATTTATCAAGTAACATGTTGTAGCCACAACCTCAGCCAAAAAATTTTGCTTTTGACCAACACTACTCAACATACTTCTCACTCTTTCCATTAGCGTCATGTTCAACCTCATAGCAACTCCATTCTGTTGTGTTGTATAAGGCATAGTTTAATGCCTTTTAATCCCATGGTCTTTGCAATACCGTTCAAAATACATAACAAAACTCACCTCCATTATCCATCCTTAATCATTTAATTTTCCTTCCAATCTTATTTTCTACTAGGTTTTTAAACTTTTTAAATTGACTGAACACTTTTGATTTACTTTTAAGAAAATACACAAATACCCAAGTTTCGAATAATCGTCAATAAAAGAAACATAATATTTTGATTTTGATAATGAAGGAACATTCACTAGACAAAATACATCGAAGTGAACATAATCCGGTATGCTAGAAGAACTATGAGGACTAGAATAAAATGAAACATAGTGTTGCTTTCCATAAATGAAATGCTTGCAAAAATCGAACTCAAGGTTACAATAAACAAGCCCTTCAACCATATTTTTATTTTTCAAGGATTTTAAGCCTTTTTCTCCTATGTGACTGAGTCCATGATTCCATAGCATGGTTTTCTCTGTTGGGAGTTTCACCTCCAAATATTTTGCACCCAAAGGAACATCTTTCTCCTTCCCTACATGAGCAGCTTTGCTTGACTTTATAGAGACGTTGTTACATTGAACAAGACATGCATCCAACTTGTACAGAGTGCTTATGTGTGCACCCTTAGCTAGCACCATTGAACCTATAATCATTTTATAGCCTCCACTCGAGAAAGAAACTTGCACACCAACATCATCCATCTTACTAACAGAAAGAATATTATGAGTTAGACTTGGTATGTGCATTACACCATCAATTCCTTTGATTCTTCTATCAAGAAATTGGATTTTGACTCTTCCATAGCCAAAAATTTCAAGAGATGAATCACTTGCCAAGTACACCTTTCCACCAACATACTTTTCATACTTTGTGAACCAGTCTCCATGAGATTTCATGTGAAAAGATTCTCTTGAGTCAAACAACTAGACATCATTTGATGTCTAAGTTACAATGGAGGCATTTGCATCACTCTAAGAAGAATCATTGTCAGAAGAGTTTTTGTTGTTGTTCTTTTTATCCTCTTTACAATCCTTCTAGATATGACCAGTCTACCCACAATTCCAACATTTCACCTTGGAATTTTTTCTTAGAGACTTTGATCTCCCTTCAGATTTGGATTTAGACTTCTTGTCTTTCTTCTTTCCTCTCTCCTTTGATCTACCCTGAACAATAAGGGCCTCCTTGGCCATCTCAAAATATTTCCTCTCCATTTCGTATGACAGCAGTGATGCAACCACATCTTCTATCTTGAAAGTGGTTGTTGTACTTCCAATAACCATTACCAGGTGATCCCATGTGTCAAGTAAGGAACATAGTAGAAGCATATAGTGATCCTCCTCCTCTATCTTCACACCTATAGAGTCCATATGAGCAGCAATCATGTTAAATAAGTTTAGATGGTTTGCTACAAATGCTCCTTATTCCATCTTCAAGGAGTATAAATTCTTCCTCAAGAATAACTTGTTTACCAGATACTTTCCCTTATAGATATCACCAAGTTTCTTCCATAATGAAGATGCAGTCTTCTCCTCATGGACATTCAGGAGAACAAAGTATGCCAAACAAAGTCTTATTAGCCCTTTGGCTTTTCTATCTATGAGATCCCAATCTTCTTGCTTCATGCTTGAGGGTTTAGTTCCAAACAAAGCAATCTAGAGATCTCTATCCAACAACAAGTCTTCCATTTTGAGTTTCCACAGCTCAAAATTTTTGCCATTGAACTTTTCAATTTCTACTCTTCTTGATGTGCTTGCCATCTCAATCTATAATCAAGATAATTAGTTTTATCTGCAAGACTCCCACTAAAAATAATTAGCACAAAAAACCAGCCCCACCCATAAGGATAACACAACAGGCTAGTCTCTGATACCACTTGTAAGGAAAGTACAGTGCTGAAACACCTTCAAAATGAAATAATTCTCAAGAAAGAAGTGTAGAAAAAAATTAATCCAAGTTACAAATTATTAAGATGCGCATTAACAGAGTAAACCAATCAGACAACACATACAAAAAATTGAACACCAGTTTTACATGGGAAAACCCTTACGGGAGAAAAACCCACACACCAAGTAAAGCCAATTTGTATTAAATAGTAAACAAATTACATACATAGTTACAAAAATTCACCTCTAGGTGTTAATTCATAGCAGCATATATTCCTTGATCAACCTCACACACAAGTTCTGATTATAGTTGTTCTCTCACACTGTTACAATGCTCGTGAAGCATACAATGTAGAACATCACTTAATTGGTCAAACCCCCACACTCATTGTAGAGTGTTACAAGCTTCAAGGAGCATCTAGAAGGTGAGGGGCATCCAAATCCACATGGCACAATTTTCAACACCTTACACATGCATTTGGACACATGTACAACATTCCCTTATGCAACCTCTTCATTGAGCCCCACAACATTTAATTCAGACACAAATAATTTCCCAAAATGGTTCCCTATCAAACCCTAGAATCAGATATGTAATAAATGAACTCTTTTGTCCATTCAATATGATTTTGATCTTCATCTCCTTTGCAAACTATGCTGCTGCTTAACTAATCAAAACTTCACCAACATTGGTCATAGGTGCAGTTGGACCAATTAATTCCTTCCTCTATGTCAGTTACTAGTCGAAACCCCCATTCACACTGGCATGTTTAAAACATCACCATCAAATCAGCCACCTTTAATCATGCCGATAATGAACTCTTAGCTTGATAAAGGGAAAAACATAACACTATTTCAAAGTGTCAATCAAGCCGGTAAATTTGAGGCACCTTTTCCAACATCTTAATTGTCACCGCTTTATTTTTTTGACAAAACAAACATTCTGCCACATTTTTTTAAACATCCCCTTTTAGCCCTTCCCAAAAGAAGTCTTTCTTGACTCAATGATATTTCTTCAAAAATATTGAATGAACACCCACTGAAGACTCATGTAGCTTAGTGAGAATCTTTTGTTTGAGAGAGGAATTCTCAAAAATAAAATCGCTCTTTATACCACAAAGTATCTCCCTTCCAACAAAATTTATCTAAACTACTATGGTAACTCTATAATTGTTGAATGGGATTACTAGTAGCCACATCATTTTTCCACTCTTCTTTAGCTTCTTCTACCCAATCTTATTGTAATATTGAAAAATCACACAATCAAGTGTCATCCTTTTCATCCTTCCTTGACAGTTCATTTTCCACAATATTTTTCTTCTCTTTCTTATATACAATCTCAAAAATCATATCCCAAAATATTAGTAACCCATTCTTGTTTTTCCCCAAAAGATAAATCTTTGTTCCAAAAAATATTTTAGGCTATCACAATTTGTATTAACCTTGAAGTGTCTACCCATTCTAGATAAAGCCTCCATAGTTTTACTACATGAAGAATAGCTAGTATTTCCTTCTCATAAATAGGTTTGAATTGATTCTTACCCTTTAATTGATAGCTCTCAAAAGCAATGGGCCGACCCTCCTACATGAAAACTGCACCTATACCATTTCTTGAAGAATTGCATTCCATAGTAAAATCCTTTGTGAAATCGAGAGTGGCAAGCACTGGAGTTGTGCACATAGCCTCCTTTAACATTTCAAATTTTGAATTAGAAAATTCATTCCAATGAAAATAATCCTTCTTCAATAAACTTGTGAGGGGTTCTCTATATGACCATAATTCTTCATAGATCTTCTATAGTATCCAATCAATCCCAAGAAAGCCCTCAATTTCTTAATGGTTTTGGGAATAGTCCATTCCATGATAGCCTTAACTTTTTTAGGATCCACCTTTACTACATGTGAAACCTATGTGTCCCAATTACTCCACCTCATTAAGAAAAAAAGCACAATTGGATGGCTTAGCATAGAGTTGATGCTCTTCAATAACTTGTAATAGTTTCTCTAAATGTTGCAATTGTTCTTCCCATGTCTTGCTATAAATCAATATATCATTAATAAACTCTAATGCAAACTTCCTCAATAAAATTTTAAAGATAGAATTCATCAAATTTTGAAATGTAGATAGAGCATTAGTAAGACCAAATGGTATCACCAAAAACTCATAATGATCTTCATGAGTCTTAAATACTATCTTACAAATATCTTCTTCCTTAACATGAATTTGGTGATAACCAGATCTAAGATCTAACTTTGTAAAATACACAACTCCATTCAATTCATCTATAAAATCATCAATGAATGGAATAGGAAACTTATCTTTGATGGTGTACATGTTGAGCACTCTATAGTCTAGACACATGTGCCAAGTTTCATCCTTCTTCCACACCATCACCACATATGATGAGTAAGCACTTTGGCCATGTCTAATAATTCCTACCCCTAACATCTCCTCAAAAATATTTTCTATCTCACTTTTCTATATATGTGGGTACCGATAAGGCTTGATGTTGTGCGGTTGGCTCCCTAGACCAAGTTGTATGGAATGGTCAAGATCCCTCTTAGAAGGAAGTCTTTTAGGAATATCTCCAATAACCATTGAGTGATGCTCAATTATTTCTTGTAAATCTAGATGGGTAGGAGCATTAGATTAAGAGACTTCTAATGAAAATAAGTGGGCCACAAATCCATCAACTCCTTTCTTAAGAAACTTCTGCATTTGATGAGAGCTAACTATTTGTGGGGACTTTTCCTTCAACCCTCTTAGCTCTATTATTTTTCCTTCTAATTGGAATTTCATTAATAATTCTTGAAAGTTCATCTCAATTGTTCCCAAAGTAGTAATCCATTTTACTCCCGAAACAATATATGATGCACCCATGGAGATTGTTAGATTAAGTGAGAAGTAAGAATCGGGCTAGTATCTGATGTCAGTCATAGATCACATGCAACTTAACTCAACAAGTGAGTGGAGATCAAAATAGAAGATTGTGAACAAAGTAGAGTGTTGATTCAAATTAGTGTGAAGATCATTTTGTACTTCATTTTAATTGTAATCTAACATATGATAGATACTATTGTATCAGTTCAAATAGGTTGTATAGCCACCCCTTCTTTGCTCCTTCTTTTTCTTTGTAAGCAGTGAGTTTACTTGGACAGTGAGTTCACCTAGTAGCGAGCCTTTCTATAATATCTTATATCCAAATATAATATATTATGAGCTAACCCTCACCATTTTTTTCCCCCTTTTTGGGTTTTCTACACAAAAATACTAGTGTTCATGGTTCATGTGATTTTGTGGATGTCTTCATGCTTTCTTTCATCATTGCAGTTATATTTATTCTAATCATTAGATATCTTATGTTTAATTGGTTTAAAGGAATACCGATTCACCCCCTCTCTTATTATTCTAGGTGTTCAACAATTCGTATTAGAGCTTGGTTCCTTGGAAGGAGCTTGAGTGCTTTGGTAAGATCTTGGAGTTTGAACACATGGTTGATAAAAAGTATCCTATTCCTTCGAAAGATATTCTTACTATTGAATACATAGAAGAAGGTTGCATTTTAGAAAAAGATGTATAAATCAATGTTGCTATTGAATATCTTAATAGAGTTGAAGATGAGAACACATATCTAAAGGAAAATATAAAAGAGAAAAATGAGTGCATCAAATAACTAAGAGATTAGACCAGGAAATTTAGAGAAAGGCATAAGGAAGTCAATGAGAAATGTTGCAAGCAAATGATAACATCATTGGATTTAAAATGCAAGAAAAAAAAAGAATTGAGGAATTTTTGAATGCAATGGTAGAAAGAAAATATAATGAATGCATGATGCTTGAACAATAAGTGATAGATCTAAGATCAAACTTGGAAAAGGAAATAATTCATGAAGAAAAATTCAAAACAAGTTCTACAATGCTTGATGAGTTGATTATTGGTCAGAAAGAATCTAAAGATAAAAATTGTTTGGTGCTTGAAAAAGGAGAAATCTCAAAATATCAGACATCTAATGTAGAGAGGATAAGTGAACCAGGGAAAACTAAAGACAAGAAGAATAATGATATGTTTAGAAACAAAGAAGCAATGCTAGAAGACCCCCTATCAAACAACCAAATGATCAAAGGTACAAATCTTTTGACGGTTTTTGTTATTTTTTCAATAAATTTGGACATAGAGGTATGGAATATAAAAGAAGAATGAATCAAAATATTTCATCCTTTACTAGTCAATGCTTTACATGCAAGAAATTTGGACATAGAGAAAGTGAATAAAAATTCAAATGATGAATGCATACAACAATGGTAGAATGATTAAATCTTTCAATGGTTATTGCTATACATGCTATGGATTTGGACATAAGGCTAATCAATGCAAATCTAGAACGAATGGAAGAAATAATTCTCAAAGAAATATCACATGCAACAATTGTAGAAAGCTTGGACATATTGCTAAATTTTAAAAAAATAAATCACAAGAAAGAATGATCCAATGAAGAAGAATGAACCAATTAAGAATATTTTTCTAGATGAAGTGAAAAGGGAAATGGAAAAGATATGGAGAAAAAAGAAGAAACTGAGGATAAGGGATAATCTATACCACCCTTCATTGTAGATGTTTCCTTTGGTAACTAAGCCCAAAACTATGGCTTAGGTAGAACTTTAATGAATATCCTATATCCCCCATCAGAAACAAGGTTCCAAAACTACAACACAAAGATATGTCATGGATAATGAAATTCTTGAACTATGGAAGAAAATTTCAAAGGAAAATATGCTAATGCAAAAGTTTGTAGAGCTTGATAAGATGACTGTGCACACAGTTTTAGGGTTATCAACTTTTTGGTCTAAATCAATTATTATAGAGATAGGTGAAATAATAGAGGTAAATGCAAGTGTGCTAAGGAAGATTCATTTAATTAAAAGCATTCAAAGGGGAAGAGAAGAGAAAAAGAGGAAATTGAAGGGTTCAATGCATCTCCTAGTGGATAAACATCAAAACCCTAAGTTCACTAAGCTGACTAAGAGGTATTTTGCAATTCCTACATATTCCAATCTTCCAAAAAAATTCTTTGAAAGTAATTTAGATGTAATAGAGGCAACAAAGATTGTAGATGTATCACACAGACCACAACCTGAGCTTAAAAGACATTCCACCAAAATTTTGCTAGATGATCCCTTAGGTGCATTCTCTTGCACTCCCTATGGGGTTTTACCTATTGAAGACGTTAAAGCATATATTCATGGGAAAATGGAAGAATTTTCTCTTGGTAGACTATTTGTTATGTGGATAGATGAGTTAGAAGAAATTTTTGCCACTTTAAAATCAAAATACAAAGTCCTAAGTGAGAAATGGTTGGATGTGTGGAAATTTTTTCTAACATTTAAATGCAAAGAGAAGCCTACCAAAATGGTGCTATGTATAATTCATGATGAATCCATATTGATTGATGGCCTGTACATGATAACCAAGGAAGAAATTAGAGAAATAATAGGTTTTTGGTATTTTAGACCAATTCTAAACCAAAAATCTATCAAAAGATAAGTACTAATCTTGATAAAAAAGAACTCACATTGGAATCTATTAGAAACCTGAGAGTATGGTATACTATAGTGCTCATAGGTCACAAGATTTATAACCCAAATAGAGACAATACAATCTCTACCATCACCATTCATGTGGCACAAGATATGATTGAAAATAATGTTGATTATGACCTATGTGAATTACTCTGACAACACTTGTTGGAAAACTTGAAGGATATTAAGAAGTGTACATTTAGGTACAAAGAATTGGTAATCTATCTACTTTTCTACTTCTTCAGTGAATTACCAGTGGTTGGGAAAGTTAATTGGACAAATTTTAAACCTATTATGCACCAGATAGTAGACCATATGAGAAACCTTGGAGTTATGGATGCTCAAGATGAGGCCCTTACAAAATTATTTGTAGTATTTCAATGTAGAATGAATGAAAGGATGATAATTCATAGAAGTGTGATGGAAGATACTTAAAAGACCTTAACTTTCTTGTTTCCAATTTTTTTTCTTTAAGGAAGAAATGGAACCTAGGACCATTTGGATCTTAGAAATAGATTATAAAGTGGTAGAGGCAAAAGCTATTAGCTATGCAAAAATACTTCTAAGAATTCCTAAAGACCCCAACAAATCAAGGATAACGGGTAGGACTAGAGCTAAGATGAGTGTAGAAGCCTCTGGCAGTTCTAGGAGATCAAGTAAGAAGAGAAAAATCACAGATAGCCCTCTGGTTGTAGTGAAAGTTAAGCAAGAATTTATAGGGAAAAAGGATATCAATGAAAAAAAAGTTGAAGAAGAAATAATTCACATGGATGATGCTCAACATGAGCATGAGAGTAGTTTCCAAACTACCAATGCACAAGATATGGATGAATCTAAAAAATCCTTACAAGAGATAACACCCAGTACAAGTATTCATGCATCATTATCAACTTTTGAAAATTTCAAACTTTTGGTTTTCTTTCAAGGAATATGCCTCTGGGCTAAGAGGAAAAACTAAAATTTAATTAGAGGTGAGGCTTGTAGAAAATAAATTATTGAATATCACATGAAAGTGTGCAAGTGCACATCAAAAAGTTACAAAATGTTTGAAGGATATCCAAGCCTATGGGGAAGAAACAAAAAATAATATTTTCTTATTGCATGAAATGGCTAAATATCAGATGAAACATAAAGGATGCTATGAGTACAATTGAAACACAAATAACCACTGCAACATATACTTATGATCTGGTGTGAGATAGAGATGATCAAACCTGGATGAACATAATACAACTACATAACTTCTTCACCCTATAGAGTCAAAGAGAAGAGACAATCAGACATGTGAAGCTAAGGGAATTTGTGAAGAAAAAATATATACCTGTCTCAAGTGCCCTTTCCAGTACTAATAAACTCTCAAAGATAAATCTCAACCCGAGTACTTTGGAAGAAGGAGAAGAAATTCTAATGGAACTTGAATTATAGTATAGGGAACTTGTAGAAGCAAAGATGCTTCGGGAAGAAGGTAGATCTACTTGGAAAGACATCTTACAGAAGCTCAAAGGGTCAACATCCTTAGGTTGACAATTTTTACTCTTATGCATTTTCTAATTATTTTAGAATCTTCCTTTTGCATAAATGAAGATATAAATTTTTTGGTCAATTCCCTAAGGAGTCAACACTCTCTTTCATTTATTTTTGCTCACATATATATCTAAGGAGTATACAAAGTTATTTTGATACTATTACACTCTTTTCCATAGATGTCAAAGGGGGAGAGATAGTTGAAAAACATTTTGGTCAAAACATTTGGAGAATTGGGGAAAGATACATGAGAAAAACTTTTTGGGAGAGATATGTGTAAGGGGGAGTCAAGATTTTGAATTTTTTTTTTATATACATGTTGTCATCAATGACAAAGGGGGAGATTGTTGGAGGTTTTTCATTATTGATTCTTTTTGGAAACATGAGCATGGTTTATATATATTGCTTGATCTAGTGTTGTCATTAATGTCAACATTGTTATGATCATCCTAGCATAATTTGGAAGAATTTTTTGAAGAAATGTGTGTAGAGAAGGGGGATTCACTACTCATGAGTCTCTTCATTCTCAAGAGATTCCCTAGGGGAAAACTACCCTAAACTACCTCAGGGAACAAATAAAAAGTTCTAGGATCAAAAAGAGTAAATCACAACTTGATTTTTCAGAAAAATTGACAAGCTCTTGGCTAAAGGAAGGTAGTACAGAATACAAATGACAACACGATGCACTAGCTTCCTAGAGGCACACTGGTGTCTCATATGGACTAGAAAGCAAGAATATCCTAGAGAATAATAAGGTGACTATTGACAATATAATTACTAAGAACTTACAAAATGCGAGAAAATGAAAGAATGTAATAGAACTGACATAAGGTAAAGTAAATGATAGAACTAAAGAGGATAGAGAAAGACAACTTCTCACAATAATCCAAGTAATGAAGCCTCTAGAAAATTAATGTCTTCAATACTTGCATGTGTGAGATATGGAGAAAGTGTTGGGGCTGTATATGAGTTTTCCTCAATCAAACCCCCATTTTGGTGTTCCCACCTCCACAAAAAACCAAATAGATAGAGAGTAATAAAATATGTGATGAGTGATAAAAGAAAACCCCACTTGAGGAGAAGAACCCATACCAAAAAATATAGGTGATACAAGCAATCCCCGCTCAAGGAGGAGAACCTGTATGGGTATGTGCAGGATCATGATGGGCCAAAAAGTGGCAATATGATGGATATGTGTAGGGCATGTGGTTGACGACTATTTTTTACCCAAAATTGATGAAACAAAAAGGGTTTTTAAAGGAGATTCTCATCTTTCCACCAATATAAATTATGCTTTACTTTGAATTTACTAAATAATTATTATTCATTTTCTATTTGAATTACGACTAAAGTCCTAATTGATAGGCTAATTGAAAAAAATCTATAGCTTTCAAACAATATCACATTGTTTGAATCTAAAACATGCATCACATTCTATACTTTGCATACTATAGCATAAAAAAAAATGAATTTCATGAGGTTTTGACCAAGTTAAGGTGGTCAGACATACGAGTTTTTATATTTTTTAAAAGTTGTAATAAATAATTCATAATTAATTATTTACTTGGAAAAAAATTGCAAAAAAAATATGCATCACATCAAGACATGAGTCCTCACTTCTTATATATCTAAAATCTTATAAAAATATATTATCATTTTATTGTGGTTAGGGTGGTCGATAGACATCTACTTCTTTATTTTTCCCTAAAATTTAAGTACTCATCACATTGAAATTTCAAAATTTCAACAGATTTAAAAAAAAAAAACCTCGTAGTTTAGAAACTACATTCAATTTGCTACAAATTCTATTCTTACATATTTTTGAAATAATATAGATAACTTATTCAAATTTTTACGTCAAGTTGTCTAACTCTGATTTTTCTAAAATTTTCACTACTTAAGGGCATGTTTTTTCCATGATGATCTTGCACATACCCTTATCAAAAAATATATATGCAATAGATAGGGGATGTGTGAAATCCCAAGATGCTCAAGGGCACAAGATAGGAAAGGTATCAACTACAAGGCTTAAGGGAACCAAAGGGAGGGATAGCTGTGAGAGACAAAAGAGTTGCAAAGAGAACTGCAAGAGGTTGAGAGTGTTGATGTAACAAGATATATGGAGATGTGTAAAAAAGATAGCAAGAGAAAGAGAGGAGGAAAAGGTAGAAGCCAAAGCTAGAGAGAAGCCAAAAGACCAAATGAATTGAAAAGATATCATTTGAAGAGCGAAGAAGAGAAAAAATAATCTTCTTGAGCAATTACAAGGCATCCCGAGCCATTACCACTGACAAAACTTGTTGAAAAGTGGAAAACATGCACACAAATGGTCATTTGAATGTTAAAATTTCATAGGATGCTAGCGTAGTGCACATATGTCTATGTAGCATACTAGTGTCTAGACACATCACGCTACAAAACAATGTGAATCAAGAAAAGCAAAAGGTTCGATGAAAAGCTGACACACAAGGGTAGCTATTGAAAAGGATCTTGAGCATCCTGAGAGGGAAAAAGGCTAATGCAGGGGATAGAATGAGAATACACAAGTGCTAGGGGAGTGGACACTAAAGCAAATGCAAGAATGTATGTGAAATTGCAAGGGGTGCAATTTTATGACATTACATTGTTCCACCACTTTAGCAGGAATATGAATCTACTCTAATATGCATGCTAAAGGAAATCTACTAAACATAAATAACATCATGATGCCAGAAGGATACTATAGAAGAAGCAAACAACCCTTCAAACCAAGGAAGCATTCCCCAAGGCTAAAGACCTACAAAACAAACACATTATACAAGAAAGACCTGCACAAGACAACAATGTTAGAACATAAACAAAAAACTACATTACAGGGTTAGAATATAAAAACACATCCACACAAGAACACAAGAAACCAAAGGATTTGAGTCAGCAAAATGAAAGAGACCTTGATGTAAAAGGTTGTCTTTGTACTATGTATCATCCCAAAATTTAGAAAAGTAATACATAGAAAAATTTTAAAATGAAGAGAAGAATGTAAGGATTGATCACTTCAAGAGAAGAATGCACCAAAAATCCTAGGAAGTAACCAATATTGAAGAGATAAATAGCATATACCCAGGATGAAGAAGATGCAAATCTTTGATCCATTATACACAATTGAGAAGAAAGAGAATTTAACAGAGAGATGGAGAAGCTACAAAGGAATGAAAGTTCGAAGAGAGATGGATCCATAGGTCCTTGGACCTAAGTAGAGTTGAACAAATGCATTGTAGATCCGCAGCCCTACGGAAGGTGAACAAAAGGTCCTGTAGGTAATCTCTCCTACAAAGTAAAAAAAACTACATTGGAGGCCTACAAACCAATGGTGAATAGATCCCACAGGATGGAAGCGCTTCACAGGCCCTCAAACCTACAAAGAAGGAATTTCCTTAAGTACTCTCTCATGAAGGAATCCTAATGAAAGGTGACTTCGTAGAGTCAGACTGGAAATCAACTTCATAGGGGCACCTACAAAGAAAAATTTTAATCCGCAGACTAAACATGTTAGGAAATGTTTATGCAAAGAAGATCTATAGGTTCTTGGTCCTACATAGTAAGAATTATTAGATGAACCTATGGCTACTACAAGATTTTTGCAAGACAATCACATAAAAGATAGGTCTAGTCAGGCTACCCCCAAGCTAGATTCCAATGAATTCATTCGAGAGAAAATCTTTCAATGGGGGTCCCTCGAGAACCCTTCAAGATAGTAAGGGTTCCACTCAATGGATGCTTCATTTGAAAGATAGAGAGAAGAGAGGGGGTCTTTAGAAGGACACACATCTCCAAAACAAGTTATCACCAACATACAAGGAAGGAGAACCATGCAAGATACTTAGAACATATAGGATAAAGGTAGACCTCGATATCACTTGTCATCTGAAGAAGAGGTAGGTGCATCAAAAAATAAATGAGTGATGACACCTAAATCAAGAAGTTGTTGGATTTTATCCTTCAAGGCCATACATTCACTACTGGAATGGCTAGGCATTCAATGGTATGCACAAAAAAGAATGTTTTTCTTTATCATTCCTATGAAATTTCTTATGTGTAGAAGGAAGAGTAATCAAGTGGGCTTTTAGAAGTCTCAAAAAAATATGCTCTTGCTCAAATAAAGAATGAGGAGAAGGAAGCAACCCTTTCTCTTGAGAAAATATTGACTGCTCATAAGAAGAAGATGCTAAGACATTATATAATGGTGGATGAATCAATTTGTAAGAATGAGGTTGAGTAGAAACCTTATCACCACTCAACCATGGTTTCCATTTAGATTTTTTATTCAAGCAACCAAGCCCCAAATTACGCTTATGAGGTACACATTCTATAGGGACCTAAATTCCTTGTTTGTCATGCCCACAACCTTTACGCCCATAGCCATATTTAGAGACAAGTTTGAAGCCAGGGCCATAATGTGTTTTCAAATCTTGAGGAGGAGGATATTCATAGAGAGCATTGTTTTATCAATGGGGATCACACTCTTTTATGGGATAGCCATCATCCTTCTTGATAGGACTACCAACATTAGCATCTTTAACAAAAGTGTGATCATCTTCCTCAGAAGGAGGATCAACACTAAGGACATTACAATTTATGTTCACGTTATCCTGGGATACAGAAGAATAACCATCTTTGATAATGGGTTTGGATGATGTTATCAGAAGGTCTAAGTGGATTGGGTTCACTTTATACTTTCCAGTGAATGATTTCATAAAGTATAGAGAACCCTAATCATCAATGAGACATGCATTCTTTTGAGAAGTAGAAAAAGTAGACTTAAGATTTCTTTCTTTAGAAGGATCTTCTTTAGAGACATCAACCTCAAGAGTATCCTTCATAGTAGGTATTATTGGAGTAAATGTCAAAACATTAGAAGAAACTTAAGGGATAAGAGTAGGCACAACCGAAACCTAACCGACAACTTCCATCTCACATAAGTGCATAGCCTCAGGGTCATTCCTAACAGTGACTACTTGATTATTACAAATGAACTTAATAGATTTATGCAAGGTAGATGGGACTACACCCATAGCATGAATCCATAGTCTACCAAGAAGAAGGTTATATAGTGATTTTTCTGACATAACATATACAAGGGTGGGTACAGTAATGGGCCCCAACCTCAAAGGAAAGACTATCTTGCCTAAAGGTTGTTGACCAACATTATCGAAACCATGAATAACAAGAGAATAAGCATTAAGATAAGATGAATTAATATTAATCTTAGGCAATAGATCAATGCTACATACATTGAGCTATAAACCAACGTCAACAAGAGTATGTCTAATGCCAATATTATTAATGTTAACTATAATCATTAGAGGTTTCGCTTGCTTTTGTACTTCTAGAGGTAGGATTTCTTGTGGATAGAACGTAATATTTGATGAATCTACACAAATATGAGCTATCAATGTATTAACATCCACCGGCCTAGTGGAAGAAGGAAAGAGAATCTTTTGCAAGGCTTCCTGAAACATACCTTGATAAACTAAAGTAGACTGAAGTAAGTTCCACAGTGAGATCTTAGTCAGAGTAACACAAAGTTGCTTGAGAAGATTGTAATCACTAGGTGCTTTAGTTGTAGGTTTAGGTGCTTGAAGAAGGCTTGGTTGTTTATTATTTCTATTCTTAATATTCCTATAAGTATGGGCTACTGCTCTTTAAGAGGGATCCATAGAAATATCAAGAGAATCATTTCCAAATGGGATATTGTCAATAGAACAAATCCTCTTAGAAGGACTAGCTAGAGTTAGGCAAATGACCAGTCTCTTAGGCATTTGAGGGGTAACAGAGACACATATTACATTTATAGACTCATCACAACTAGTGGAATAATTATTTGAAGAAATATTCTCAACATCGATCTGGGGCGGATCAAATGTGGAAGGAGATTCATCATTCGCTAATGCATCATCTCTAGAGAAGAGTGAATTTGAAGATAGAAGAGATTCATCATTCACTAATGCATCATCTCTAGAAGAGAGTGCATTGGAATGAAGAGAAGGTAGAGTAACATTAACAAAGGTATCAATGATTTCATCTTTTTGCACCACAATATCCTTAGAAGGAATTTCAAGAGAGGGATCAACAAAGAATAATAAAAGAGGAGACAAGAACTCACTTTCACATGCTTGTAAGAGAACTTCTTGAAGTTTCTTAACAAAGATGGAAGAGATAGAAGGAATAAATATAGAAAATACATTTTGAAATAGAGATATAGAGATAGAACTAAGGAAAACCAAAAATTTTGATTTTATGAATTTTTTTAATATTTTCTAGGTTCTAGTAATTTGCATTTTTAGAGGACTTCGTAGCATAATTTTGGGTTGAAACTTATGTTGATCCCTAAAATTTGACTGCCAAAGGCATTATATTTTAGGGACTGAATTAGTCCTCTTGGAGAGCTTTCTAATGGTGTAAATGGTTCTAAATTTCTAGCACCGAGTCAAAATTTATCACCC
>VDFB02006665.1:0-29282 GCA_007258455.2 Sequoia sempervirens | reverse complement strand
AACACCCCTTTTATAAATTTGCACTCCTAACCTTTTAGCCGCATTAAATACTTTTCCCTAGGAGTTTTGGTAACTCTATTTTCTCAGACAGCAAGAGAAAAATTCATCTGTGGACCTTTACGTTTTATATTTCTGGAAAGTGATCACTAATGCATTTGCAAACTTCTGTCGCAGCTACTGAAAATTTCCTACATTCCGGTCCTAACTACCAATAGGGGATCAAATTATTTTTCTTGAAAAACTCTCCCTAGGCCAAAGGCCTGAGATCAATTTCCAAAGGGATTACCCGAGGCTGCTTCCAATATGGGCTTATTTCCTTCATCAGATTCACTCTTCTTTACCCACATTTTCTTTATCTAATCTCTTATCTCTTCCATAGACACTTTTCCTTTTCCCTTGTCATCATTCTGTGAAATTATTCCTCTGTATACCAGACCTCTTCTATCCATGTTTTTGTTCCTGCAGAATCTTGCAATGTGACCAAATTTGTTGCAATTGTAACACACTAGATTTGTCTGTCTAGACCACTCATTCCATTGATTTCCTCTTGTTCTACATTGATTAGCAACATGCCCAAATCTTCCACAGGTGTAGCATTTAACATTCCTTACACTGACAAACATACTTTTGCATTCAATTGACTTGTGACCAAACTTATTACAACTAAAACACTGGCCGAGAAATGATGGACTACTTGAATTTAGTTTACTTCTACACTAAGAAGCCATATGACCAAATTTATTCCAAGAAAATTAGTAAACATTAAACTTCTGAGCATTGGGTTGTCTTCCCGAATATCTTTTGCCTTTGTTCATCTGATTTCCTTCTCTAAAATCCTTGTGTTCAGATCCGGAGCTTTCTCCTTTCTCATAGCCAAGACCTCTCTTGTCATTTGCATTCTTTTGTCCTTTAGTCAGCTCACCAAGCTTTGTAGAACTAATCCTAAACTTCTCCTTATACTCATTTGCAGTAGTGAGTTCATCACTGAGAATAACTATCTGTCTTTCAAGCTCTTGTTCATTATTTCTAGATTGTTGTAGTTCAATTTCCATCTGAATGAATCCACTATTAACTTTGTTGCATTCTTCAAATTTTTATTTTAAGGACTGGGCCAGATTCTCCTCATTCTTCTTTCTTTCTTTAATATCCTTAGTTAGCTTCATCACCACATATTCCATCTCAAGATTTAGAGTAGCATTGTCTCTTGCAAGTTTTTCACATTCTTTAGTTATCTCTTTTAGGGTCTGATTTAGGTGAACATCTTCCAAGCTTTTATTATCTTTCTGCTTCAGTTGATCACAAAGTTCCTTCCTCTTTTCTCTTGACTCATTGATTTTGACCTTCAATGATTGAATGAATTTTTTAGCATCCACAAGATTTTCTTTTAATTCCATGACTTCTACTTTAGACTGATCAAGATCATCAAGTACCACCATAAGTTGTTGTTGAATACCACTAGAGTCCATTGCAATTCAAGATCCACCTCAAGATGTTAAACTTTTGTACAGGAACCTTGCTCTGATACCAATTGTTGGACTCAAGGAAAACTGAGAGGGGGGGTGAATCAGTGTTCAACAATATTTAAACATTTAATTATGATCATAAACTATTTGCAGAACATAAAAAAGAATAAAGATGCAAGAACATGAACAAGATGATCAAAGTACCATAATACCAATATTTTATGTGGAAACCCTATTAGGGGAAAAACCACAATGGAGATTAATCCACAATTTATACTCTATTAAAAGTATGAACAAAAAGGGAATGCACTTGCATTCAAGCACACTACCTAAAACTCACTGCTCAAAATAAAGAAGGCTCACTTCCTTACAAAGTGTTTGTGATTATAACAAAAATTGAACTGAGAGGATAACATCTACAAATGCCTAGATTCAGTTCCAATGAAGCACATGAAACAAATTTTGGACCTTCTGTCCAATTCACACTTCTGCTTTGTTTTGTTCTACTCTGCTTACACAAAAACCCTTCTGTTGCACAAGAAAAAATTCACTCAAAATATATTATGATGTATGCTCATACAACTGCTCTACACTTTTTCTCACACACGCACCTTCTTACCACACCATTCACACACCAAAATGAATTACCAATCTCATATATATATCCACTAATAAATATTTTAATCACTTAAGTCAGCTTTTACAAAACATGAAATATTCTCCAATAGTCAGCTTAAATCATGAGCAATTTTTAATGCACACCTACACAAGTTAGATAAGGCACAGCTAGGACCCAAAACAAAATAACCAACACAACATATAATTAATTGAGTACTCTTTATACATCCACAACACACAACATTCACTAGGTCAGCCAAAATGAGTAAATAGACAGAAAATCATTCTATTGAATCTCTTAACTCTTACACCAATTGTTTTAACACCACAAAACCTGCCAATAAGGTAACACACATGCTTAAAAAAATTTCCTGGGGATCCACAACACAAAATGATGATCCGGTGAAGCATACAGATCAACTAACTAACTGGATACCTTGTTCATGCTTTCTGCCGGTAACACACTATCTTCTACATTTCCTACCGGTATAAGTAGATATTGATCTGCAGACCGATATAATGACTTAACTTTCCATCAATGACAATACTAGAAGCCATAAACAATCTTCCCAAGACATATTCCAACACTCTTCTCCCC
The DNA here is from genome assembly GCA_007258455.2 of Sequoia sempervirens. Classification (NCBI taxonomy): domain Eukaryota; kingdom Viridiplantae; phylum Streptophyta; class Pinopsida; order Cupressales; family Cupressaceae; genus Sequoia; species Sequoia sempervirens. The sequence goes on along the minus strand of VDFB02006665.1, from coordinate 26,603 downwards.
TTTTCTCTCCTTTTTCTTCACCCTTCCATTTCTCCCTTTGGCATTTCGGGTTTCACCCATCAAGCCTAACCCTTTCCTTCTAACCCCTATCCTTCCTTCTGAAAATAACCTAAGTGTTGATCTTTCGAGGGTCAAACTTTAGAATTTCCCTTTACCTCTTACCTTTATTAAGGCAAGAGGTAATCCTAGCCTCTGACCCCAAGCCCTCAATATACACTTAGAAAGGCAACTAAGTTTTTTCCTTTCGAGCATCAGGGATAGGGCATCCCCTTGACCCCTTCTTTTCTTCACAAGTATAAGTCATTCTTTGCTCGATCCGATCACCGAAGTCACATTCATGAAAAATTATTGAGTGTTGATGTTTCGAATTTCAGAGGTCGGGGTTTCCCTAGACATCTTACCATTGTTATGGTAAGAGGTAAGGCATCCTCCCAATGCCTAACCCCCAAAAAACTTCTTCCTTTCCGTCACCTTCTTAATAATTCATTTCCTTCTCAAAACTTTGGGATTCCCTCCTAAGGTCCCATTTCTTCAAAATTCGACTAAGTCCTTATTTTTTGGAATTTTGGGATTCGCTCTTCAGTCTTACCTCTTACCACTTTACAATAATTGGTAAGCTCACCCCCCAACCTCTGATCTATGATGACCTTTTAGGGATCATGGAACAATTTTATTTTACTTCCTTCCCCTTTCCCCTTATGCATTACCACTTCATGCTAAGTTGTAAGTCATAGGCCTAACACCCAATGCTTGAAAAAGATGTTTCACAGCTCTAGACCATTTAATGCATAAGAAAAAATTTCCTTTCGAACTCGATGCCCCAACCTTTCTATGAATTTGGCATGTTTTTGTACAACACCATTAATGTTGAAAAATGAAGGTGAAATTGTAGCTTTGAACTTGTAAACCTATTGTAGCTGTATATTTAATTAAGTGTTCTTTGTTAACAATTCTTTGTGTATGATTATCTATTTAGATCAATTTTACCAATTGTAGAAAGAGACAGAAGATTGTAGAAGAATGAGACAAGAAGATAGAAGTGACACAACATATACATGGAGAAACCCTTTGGGGAAAAATATCCACCACTAGAATCAATAGTGATTGTATTATTTAGTCTTAAAACAAGATTACAATAATATTGTATCAATCCTTGATTGGTATGCTTCCTTTGCCTTCAACAATCCTTCTTCACAACCTGCACTAAACTCTTATACACTTTCTACAGCACAAGCTATCCATGCATTCCATGTGACCAAGCATGAATGCACACATCCCATGCCATGCTTCAAACCCTCACACATGCACAAGCTCAACCTACAAACCTTCTATCCTGTTATAAACTCTGATGCAATTGCTACAATAAATAGACAATTAATAAGCATGTAAACTCATAAGATTTATCAAATACAAGAGGATAAATATCCTCTCAAAGAACCACGCCTATATTTTGCAAGTAGAGTTCCACACTGTAACATGAAGTCAAAACAAAAGTCTCCTTAATTTAGGCGCCCCAAACTAAACACTTAACTGGTCGCTAGTTAAGAAAATATCTTGCAACCATCACCTCAAAGTTGGTGCCCAAGAATGGGCCCACTTAACTGAGCCTTGTAAATATCTTCTCATGCAAAATGTGTTAACGCAAATATGCCAACTTGGGTGCCCAAGGTGGGTCCAAGTCAATCTTAGTTATCTGAAACATATCTCTCCACCAATTCATGCAAATATTATGCATGATTGATCATCCCCACATAACTGAATGTATCCACCTGTTATCTATCATGCAACTAAATTCATTAGTCATGCAACTCAATTCATGTAATGAACCAAACCAATTCTAACCCAAATTTTTTCAAACTTTGAAGATAATCACAACAGCACCAAAGTACCCATTAGGGTTAGCTCAAATCAAACCAGCAACTGAAGGAAAGAGCCTCAATGCCAAGAATGTGCTTTCCGACCCAAGTTGGGTAAGAAGCTACCATATAGCAGAGTATCACTAGTAAAGAATGCAGTACTGGAAAGTAACTCAACACCAAGCATGTGCACTCCTAACCCGAGGCGGGAAAGGTGCTACTATATGGTGGAGATTCTATTAACAAAGATGCTATGCAAGTAAAATAATCTCAACGCCAAGCATGTGCATTCCTAACCCAAAGTGGGAAAGGCGCTATCATATGGTGGAGAAACAAAAAGTAAATACAATGTACACTGAGCAAGGGCAAGTCGCATCCACAACCATGGGAATGAAAGTGATTAAACTAAAAGTAAACTAGGTGGCAAAGCCATCCTCTTCCACTAAAGTGGGGATACAAATATAAAGTGCAGAAAGTAAAAGAGTTGATTAGTACTACTAATTCAGCATTACAATATTATGAACAATCTGCAAATACAATGAGATATAGATAACCAATAATCTCCAAAATGTTAGGAAATGAACTCCAAACAAGCACAAGCTATCCAACATATGAAATATAGAAAAAAGGGACTAAAATATCAAGTTTGATATAAAATTGCAACAATCAGAAAATTCATACCAGCAAGCCCTAGAATCACCAAAATGCTCATAACTTCAACAAAACAGCTCTGAATGATGTGGAACTGAATGCAAATGAGAGATAGGAGTTGAGAAACCAAGACCAAGCCAAGAAACTCCTCCAAATAGTAGTGATTTATTTATGCATGCTTTCCAATGCAACCTCAAAGAAGGTACAACCTCCAGAAATGTTCTACTAGCAAGATAAAATCTGAGACACCTCTAAAAAATCTAAAAACTTGCAAGGAGGAGCACCCAAGGTATACTAAAGCATAGGGCCAATACCCAAAACCACCAAAAAATCGTGCATGGACTTATGAGCAGATTTCTATTTCAGCAAAACCCTAACCAGCAAATACAAAACTGATAAATCCCTAGAATCTTCAACCTTGATGCTCTGTCTGCTAGTCTAGATGAGAAGCAATCTCTGGAATCTCAGCTAGGTGCTACCTTTCAAGCACGAAACCAAGAGAAAGAACTAGAAGGTATGCATTCCTCGAAACAAGCTCTCAAAGCATTTCAGCATCATAACAATATAATAAGCAACAATAGATAATCCAATTGAAGGCCAAGTCTCTTATTTATAACTTTTTTGTCTCCAAATTCAAATCTTCTTTTCCCTCCAATTAGGGTGCCTAAATGAAATTCACTTTTCACCTTTTCTCCAAATTTCATTTGCATTTCATTTCCAACCCATATGTGGAAATATAATTTAATAAAATGCAAATATATAACTTGCAAATATTTCACTAAAATATTTAAGTGAAATATTTAATTAAACTCAAATGTCTCCAAGCTAGGTGTCCAGCACATATTTCCCTTAAATATTAATTCATCAAAAAGGCCTCCAAAATGTTTAATTAATAAACATTATAAAAATCACTTATCTCTCCAAATCGTCCTCCATGCCTTAGCCAAATATTTTTCACTTAAAACATTATTTTTTCATCAAATATCAAACTTGCCAAAATAATCACCCCAAATGCTGGAGACCGCTACTCAAGCTGACCTGCCAGAAATAGCCATTGCACTGAATTGCTTAACTGCTACTAAAAATAGCACTGCTAAAAATAGTAAGTTGTTCCAAACTCATTTTCTCCACATTTTGAGTAGCCATCGCAACTTACTAAAAATAGTAAGTCTGAAAAAGTCATCTGATTCAGTTGCATGTCACACCATCGCAAAGCTCTCTAAAAACCCAGAAGGAATCCAGAAGCCAAATTGGAAAACTCCAACATGCAAGCCTCCAAAAAGTAGCCGAGAATGCAAGTCAATATCATGTCATGCATGTTACCTCATTGCGAAGCTCTCCAAAAATCCAGAAAGCTTCACTAGACATGCATTAGAAACTCTCGCATGCAAGACCTCAAAACCTCCTCTAAAAGTGGAAACCCTAATTTTCATTTCTGCTTTAGCCTATGAGTTTTCAAAAATAGGCTAAATCCAAACGAAGAGTGTAGGGCTAAATTGGGGACATTATAGTTCACCCTTCCCAAAATTTCTTGTCCTCAAGCAATACCACCACAACTCTAGAAGAACTCAAATTGATCCATACCAAAACAAGTACAATCCTAGGGTCCCATGTCTGTCTGAAGGAGGACCCACCATGTCGATGTTGCACTACTCTGATCACAATAGTGAAACCATCGTACCAATGTTGTACTAACCTCCCTTGTAACTCCAAAATATTACCATTCATGATTCTCAAACTGAAAAATCTTAAAGAATTGAGATCAATATCATGCAACGTCTCATGTCTAAGATGCCTAGAGTCAACAATATCAACCATACCACTGTCTATCACCATCCTAGGCAAGAAGAAAGATAGGCTACTCAACTCAAAATCAAACTCCTCGGCATACCTCCATATGGTAACAAACGGAGCCATGACTGCAAATGTGACATCTTCGAATCTTCTTGCAAAGAGGAAAGCAATCCTTTTTTCAAGAACTCAACAAACTCATACTCATGTCTCCTCATGGAGCTACTATGCCTCATCTGAATTATATTGATACTACCATGAGGACTATAGAAAACTCCCATAATTCCAACCCTATGAGTCTCAGAATGATGAATCAAGGCATGGGGTAGCTCGCTGTCCTAAACCAATAAGGAAAGTAAACTATCAAAGTTTACATCACAAACCTCCAAAGTGGCTGGAAAACATGCTAGAGCCCTTTCCATCTGAAAACTACCACTTCTTTGACCGGTAATGTTGATCCAACTCTCCTAAATGAGGGACACTCTCTGTGTAAGGTGGTTGGCCTGCCTCCAATCAGCAAGCTCGAGTCTCCAAATCTGATTTTTCCTTAGCCAAGGATCACTCTCAAGAGCCACCAACCTTTCATCTCTCCAATCCAAACTCAAAATTTCTCTCCAATCCATTTTTTCATGAACAAATGGGGCCATCAAGTGGTTGGTGAAGAGAAGGACAACACCCAAAGGTCTAAAAATTTGATCACTAACCCACCAAAAATTCATCTTTCCACAAGCCATAAATTCCATCAACCCAAGTTGAGAATCCCAAGCATGGATACCCAACCAAAAGTGATTTTCAACACACTGAAAAGAGAATTCAATACAACCCCAAGTGCTGGTCAAAACCAAATGCATACTCATAAAATAGGCATTCCCTCTGATGAACCTCTAAAACCAATCCATGAAAGCTTCAACAACACTTGAACATGAAACATAAGATGACTTCAAATCCAATTCCCAAAATAGACTAGCATCACTCAACCCAAGGAATGGATTGAGAAGAGTGCAAACACCATGTTCTGGTTCTTCTTCCATCACAAAAAGAGGATTATCATAATTTTCCTCAACACCCACTTAAAAAAGAGGATTGTTAAAAACTTGAAAGCCATTCCTTTCATCTTGCTGCTCCAAATCAGCACATGCAACTTCTGATTTTCTTGAGACACTTTCAAGGTCAAACTCCTGTTGAAGACTATCAAGCTCTCCAATCAATTGCTTGATTTCTTTAACTCTTTGTGCACCCTCTTGCTCCTTGAAAAGTTTGAAGTTAGCAAACTGGTCTTCAACCTCCGTTAGAGCCAACTGAGTTTCTTTCAACATGTCATTTGTTGATTCAAGCTCCAGAGTGAGCTCATCAATCATACTCTCCTTTGCTTGGAAAACACCAATGGTCTTCTTTGCAACTTCAATGGTGTGATCACAATCTTCAATCAAGTGTAAGTACTCCAATTTCAATGTCTCCAAGGAGTCTTTGACATGTTGCAAATTAGGGAGAGTAACTTCATCCTTAATCCCTTTCAGTCTCTCATAAAATTGAACCTTCCAATAGAGATCTTCAACCAAGCTATGTGTGTGATCAAACATGGATAGAGCTTGCACTTCCTTGTCAATGGACACCTTGAATTGTCTTTCCCACTCATAAGAATGTGAAGATGGTGAACTACTAATAGGCTACAACTGAAAATCAGAACCTTGCCCCTTGTCTTTGCTGCCCTCAATGCTACTCCAACATCCTTGTACTTTACCACCAACATGTGGATGATGCTCAATGCCATGGAGATTATCATTCTCCATGATTTCTTCGACTCTCTTTTTGCAATCAGCATCTTGAATGGAAAAATTAGACTTGTGTTTGTAAACCTCTTTAACTCTTTCCTCTTCAAGAGCCATATGGTCTTCTAGCTCTTCTCCTTCATCACTGTCTCCTTGGTCAAACATTATGGCAGCATCCAACTTGATCAATGGATCATAATTGTCCGTTGTTCAGAAAGTTTCTATAGCAACATACTCTTCTTTAGTGGTTACAACCACTTCAAAGAGATCATTATGGAGCTCCGTTGAACAATATTCTTCTTCAAATACACCTCCTCCAAAAACCACCTCACCACTTCCAATGCAATCTAATTTTTTATCTTCATCTAGATCAAAGGGAAATTCATCCCACAAAGGTTCTTTATCATACCTTGGTGCCAACCAACCCGGATCCCAAATGGTAAAAGGCTGATTGTTTTGATCAAAAGAAAAGTACTCTTCATGCTTCTCTTGAAGTGTTGAGTCTTTGAATTAGTCACCATGTAACTCACTTGAATTGATTTCTTCATAAGTCCCTCTCTCCAAGGGCTTAGTTTGATGACCAAACCCAAGTTCACCCATGTCACAAATGTCATAGTGAAGCTGAGAATCTTCAATGTTAGATGTTTTGAAAACTTGATCATCCCTATCTTATTCGGGACCTTCATGGGAAAGTATGTCACTAATTTCTTCATGTGGAACTTCTTGGGAAGTTGGGTTAGCAACAAGAAGAAAATCCTTCTTCATCAAATCTTCAAAATCAGTATGCATGAACTCATGGGATTCGCCTCCAATATGACTAATATGTCCTTCATCTTCCTTTTCTTCAATGAACTTATCCCAAACAATAGTCCTACCAACATCTTTCGTGAAGTCATTTCTCTCAAGACCTTCATTGGATGAATCCTCATTGGGACTCAAGATTGTTGTTATGTTCTTTTCACCAAGCTGATCTTCATTACTTCCTATTACATTCAAGTTAAGGGAAGTATTATGGGGCTCTACCCTTAACTCTTCACTTGCCAAGGTATCTTCATCAAGCTCACGTTCATTTTGATGTGATATGTGCATCTTGCTTGTGCCATCTTCAATGCTAGATGACTGATTTTTCTCTTCAACTTGCATATTTGTGGGCTGCAATTCACAAATAGGCACTTCATCTTCTTCCTTCTTTGATTCTTCAACCAAAGCTTCTTGTGCTTCCCTTTTTATCATTTTCCTAATGTGGTCCACCATCTCTGACTTTTTGGGCTTCAGTAATGCCACACAATTCAAATGGGAATCAAATGGAACATTGTACCTATAATCATCTAGCATGTTTTGATATTGCTCACGGAGTTTGGTAGCCTCATGTTCACATTGTCTTTTATACTGTTTGGCATATTCAATGAAATCCCTTACGACATCACTAACCTTTCCTTCCTTAGATACCATAGTTGAATCTAACTTCTCACGATCTCTGAACCTTAGAAAATGCAACATCTTTGAAACTTCTGAAAGCTGATACTGAACTCAACTCTGACCTTTGATATAGAATCTATTTTCTTTGTCACTCATTTGTCAAGTGAACTCTGTTGGGCACAGGATGGCAGGATCTTGGCTTTGATACCACTGTAATGAACTGAACCAATTCTAACCCAATTTTTTTCAAACTTCAAAGATGATCACAACAGCACCAAAGTGCCCGTTAGGGTTAGCTCAAATCAAACCAGCAACTGAAGGAAAGAGCCTCAATGCCAAGAATGTGCTTTCCGACCCAAGCTGGGTAAGAAGCTACCATATGGCGGAGTATCACTAGTAAAGAATGTAGTACTAGAAAGTAACTCAACGCCAAGCATGTGCACTCCTAACCCAAGGTGGGAAAGGCGCTACCATATGGTGGAGATTCTATTAACAAAGATGCTATGCAAGTAAAATAATCTCAATGCCAAGCATGTGCATTCCTAACCCAAAGTGGGAAAGGCGCTATCATATGGCGAAGAAACAGAAAGCGAATACAATGTAGACTGAGCAAGGGCCAGTCGCATCCACAACCGTGGGAATGAAAGTGATTAAACTAAAAGTAAACTAGGTGGCAAAGCCATCCTCTTCCACTAAAGTGGGGATACAAAATATAAAGTGTAGAAAGTAAAAGAGCTGATTAGTACTACTAATTCAGTGTTACAATATTATGAACAATCTACAAATACAATGAGATATAGATAACCAATGATCTCCAAAATGTTAGGAAATTAACTCCAAACAAGAACAAGCTATCCAACATATGAAATATAGCAAAAAGGGACTAAAATATCAGGTCTGATATAAAATTGCAGCAATCAGAAAATTCATACCAGCAAGCCCTAGAATAACCAAAATGCTCATAACTTCGTCAAAATAACTCCGAATGATGTGGAACTGAATGCAAATGAGAGCTAGGAGTTGATCGACCAAGACCAAGCCAAGAAACTCCTCCAAATAGTAGTGATTTATTTATGCATGCTTTCCAATGCAACCTCAAAGAAGGTATGACCTCCAGAAATGTTCTACTAGCAAGATAAAATTTGAGACGCCTCTAAAACATCTAAAAACTTGCAAGGAGGGGCACCCAAGGTAGACTAAAGCATAGGGCCAATACCCATAACCACCAAAAAATCGTGCATGGACTTATGAGCAGATTTCTATTTTAGCAAAACCCTAACCAGCAAATGCAAAACTGATAAATCTCTAGAATCTTCAACCTTGATGCTCTGTCTGCTAGTCTGGATGAGAAGCAATCTTTGGAAACTCAGCTAGGTGCTATCTTTCAAGCACAAAACTAAGAGAAAGAACTAGGAGGTATGCATTCCTCGAAACAAGCTCTGAAAGCATTTCAATAGCATAACAATATAATAAGCAGTAATAGATAATCCAATTGAAGGCCAAGTCTCTTATTTATAACTTTGTTGTCTCCAAATTCAAATCTTCTTTTCCCTCCAATTAGGGTGCCTAAATGAAATTCACTTTTCACCTTTTCTCCAAATTTCATTTGCATTTCATTTCCAACCCATATGTGGAAATATAATTTAATAAAATGCAAATATATAACTTGCAAATATTTCACTAAAATATTTAAGTGAAATATTTAATTAAACTCAAATGTCTCCAAGCTAGGTGTCCCCTTTTTCCTTAGCACATATTTCACTTAAATATTAATTCATCAAAAAGGCCTCCAAAATGTTTAATTAATAAACATTATAAAAATCACTTATCTCTCCAAATCGTTCTCCATGCCTTAGCCAAATATTTTTCACTTAAAACATTATTTTTCATCAAATATCAAACTTGCCAAAATAATCACCCCAAATGCTAGAGACCACTACTCAAGCTAACCTGCCAGAAATAGCCATTGCACTGAATTGCTTAACTGCTGCTAAAAATAGCACTGCTAGAAATAGTACTTACTAAAAATAGCATACTGCTAAAAATAGTAAGTTGTTCCAAACTCATTTTCTCCACATTTTGAGTAGCCGTCGCAACTTACTAAAAATAGTAAGTCTGGAAAAGTCATCTGATTTAGTTGCATGTCACACCATCGCGAAGCTCTCTAAAAACCCAGAAGGAATCTAGAAGCCAAATTGGAAAACTCCAACATGCAAGCCTCCAAAAAGTAGCCGAGAATGCAAGTCAATATCTTGTCATGCATGTTACCTCATTGCGAAGCTCTCCAAAAACCCAGAAAGCTTCACCAAACATGCATTAGAAACTCTCGCATGCAAGACTTCAAAACCTCCTCTGAAAGTGGAAACCCTAATTTTCATTTCTGCTTTAGCCTATGAGTTTTCGGAAATAGGCTAAATCCAAATGAAGAGTGTAGGGCTAAATTGGGGACATTACAATTCAACTAAATTCAACTAGCATTCAACTCAAACTAACTACATGCAACTAAAGATAACTGAACCATAACTGAACTAATACTAAACTGAACTAAACTGAACTAAACCGAATTGAATTGAACTAAACTTCACTCATGAAAATATCAATCCCTAACTTATAGGATCTTTACATGCATTACTAAAGTGTTATCAATCCTCTAAATAGTTAACTTAAGCAAGGTGGTTTCCACCTTCCATATGGGCACCCCATGTGCTCCTATTTTGTAGGATATCTTCTTGGGCATCCCCACATGTTCCTATCATTTAGAAATAATCACAAATGTCAATTTACATGTTCATTTCATTTGAATTCCATCTCTTTCTAATACTAATGTTGGGGAACACTTTCCAAGGATTTAGGAGATACATGAAAGATGTTTAGGATTGTAATTAAATGGCATCCTATTCCCAATAATTAATGCTCGAACCACTTCCTCGACTACTTGTTTCAACCTTTGGGCTTCAAGGACAACATTAAATACATTGTATTACTTTTGCAAGTGGATTTTGTGGCACCCATACTCATTTATTGTTGCCACTTTGTCCCTTTTGACAGATTTATGCCCATATCCATGATTTTATGGGGGATTTGGATGCACTTTCAAGAAAACATTAATTTTTGGGTATGGCATGCGGGTCTTGGTTTCTTCAAGCTCTCTTTCTGGTGTGGATTTCATGTGATCTTTCATTGATCATATCTCCTTGACTACTAACCCTAGTTGGGTTAGGGTTTGAGTTGCATTCACCCAAGTTATGCTTGATGTATAAAGCAACACTTGTATTCTTTTTAGGGGTTCCTCTTTTGAGCTTCTCTCATAGTTTTCTTTTGCAAACAGTGTATCTCTACATTCTTCCATTGAAAAGTTTGGATTTATGCCTTATATTAATGAAATCTATCTATTTTCATAGTTATTTCTTGCATGTTTGAGTAAAAATTCTTACCTTCATATCTGAATGTGTGTTTTAGTTGATTTGTTAATATATTGAGCAATCTAAAACAAAGAAGAAACAAGTTTTATTTTGGTTTGTCACCTCTATTTCCATTTCATGTTATCCTTTTATCTCTTTTCCTAGTGAGTTGTTAGAGTGGAGTATTGATAGGTTTCAATGTTTTTGGTTAGACCAACACATTTTCACTTAGATTATAAGAAGTCGGCCTTCTCTGGAGACTCAACCTCATTCGTGCAAGGTCCCAGACTTTGAGGTTGTTTCCATTGTTTCATTAGAACACTGAACTCCTTGTTCAATAGAGTGTAGTTTTATGTGACAACAGTAACCCTATTTTATGAGGGTGTTGTATTATGATTGTGTATCGTGATGTATTTTGAGAGTTTGATAGTAGTCATGTTGTCTTTGGATCTTTGGTTGTTGATACTCCTATAAGAAGCTTTCTCTACAAGTATATTATAATATTTGTGATTTCTTAATAATATATTGTGCAGCTTTTGGAGTGCGGGGTTTCTCTCTCGAAAGTGTTTTCCCCACATAAAACATTATGTTGTGGTATGCATGACATTTATGCTTATTTATGTTTATGATATTCCATGAAGAGACCACTACATAAAAACTATGGAAGAAACTTGGTGAAATGTATCAAGCCAAATCTTTAGTGAACAAAATTCTCTTCAGAAATAAATTATATTCCTTGAGAATGGAAGAGGATGGATGAATTACATACCACTTGGAAGCATTCAATATCTTGGTGGCTCAATTGGAATTAGTTGGTGTAAAAATGGATGAGGAGGGAAAATGTTAGATATTGCTTTGTTCTTTGCCTAATTCATGGGATTCTCTTGTTATGCTTATTAGGAGTGCTTCTGTAATGTTGAATATTGAAGATTTGTTTGGTTCTTTTCTTTCTAAAGAGATGAGGAGAAATGTATTCATCAATTCCAAGGAGGCCCTAAATGTTCATGGAAAACCTAAGGAAAAATGCAAGAATGAGAAGCATGATAAATCTTAGTCCAAGGGGAGATCCAAATCTCCTGGAAATTCCAAAGTTATTTATTAGAACTACAATAAGCCTGGACATATTCATAAGGACTACAAAGAAGAAAATAAGAAGAAAATGAAGACATTTGATTCTTATTTTGAGTCTAAGAAGGAATATGGTGATGCATTCGTTCTAGCTTTGGAAACTTGTGCAAGTAATGATGCATGGTTAATTGACTAAAGTGCATCTTTACATGCAACCTTTAATAGAGATCATTTTCTAAATATGAAGAATTTAATGGAGCTAAGGTGTACTTGGATAATAATTCTTATTTAAATATTGTTGGTCGTGGTAAAGTTAGAATTTGGTTTCCTGATGGTAGAATGAAAAGGATTAATGGTGTGTTGCATATCCCTGGATTAGCACAAAAAAATTTATCTATGAGAAAACTAATAGATGCATGTGTGCAGATAGTATTTTATGATGCAAAATGCAAGATGGTTAGAGGTGTTATGGTGATTTCTAGAGGTGTCAAATATGGCACATTGTATAAGCTTTATGCATGCATTATTGAGTGCAATAGTAATTCTATGAAAAACAATTTTATGGCTACTTCATTGGAAGAGGTGAGGATTTCATCTTCAGTAGATGGTCATGGCTTCTAGGTACCCAAGGGTGCTCTTTCTTCTAAATCAAATTTACCTGTAGCGAAAACTATGTTATGGAACCAAATACTTGGCCACATTGGAGAAAAGGATCTAAGGACCTTGAAAAATAAAATCTTTGTTAAATGGTTGTCTAGTAGTAATCTTGAATTTAATTTATGTGAGTATTGCATTTGTGGAAAACAAAACTGCATCCAATTTTACTTGAGTTTTTATAAATTTTGTGGTGTATTGGATCTTATTCATTCTGATGTGTTTGGTCTTGTAGATGTTCCTTCAATTGGTAAATCCACATATTATGTTTCAATTATTGATGATTATAGTAGGACATGGGTGTATTTTATAGAGTAAATCTAAAGTTTTTAGAAGATTTAAAGAATTTAAAGCAATGGTTGAGTTACAGACTAGAAAGAAAATAATATGTTTGAGGACTGATAATGGTCGTGAATTTTTCTCTAATGGTTTTGATAGATTCTATAAATATTGTATATTCATAGACAAAAGGAAACTTTGTATTCTCCACAACATAATGGAGTTGTATAAAGAATGAACAAGACACTGATGGAGAAGGCTAGGAGTAAGTTGAGTGGTGTTGGTCTAGAGAAAAAATTTTGGGTTGAAGTTGTTTCCACTTTTTGTTACCTAATTAACAGGTCTCCGACATCAACTCTTGTTGATAAGATGCATATAGAGGCATGGTCGAGCCACAAGCCTTCATTAAAACATCTTAGATTTTTTGGTTGTGATGCATATGCACATGTGTCATAGGAGAAGCAAACAAAGTTGGAGAAAAAGGCAATGAAATGTATCTTCATGGGATACAATTATGGTGTGAAAAGATACAAGATTTGGGATCATGATGCACAAAAGGTAATATATAGTAGAAGTGTTATTTTTAGAGAAACTAAGTCTTCTTCAATTACATTGCAACCAAAACAAAGTAAATAGGAAGATACGATTCAATTTTTGTCTACTCCTGGGAAATTTGAATCAAGGCTCATGGATAGACAAGAAGTTGAGAAGAGCTCATCTAGCTCTAAATCTTCAAAACGAGAGGAAGAACCTCAAACTCAAATTGTTTGTAAGTCTACAAAGCATAGACAACCACTTAAAAGGTATTCACCTAATGATTGGAGATGTCTTTTTTCTTTGAATACTAACATGGATGAACCTAGATCTATAGAAGATTCATTGGGTATTGAAGATGCATAATCCTAGAAGATTGCTATGGACGAAGAAATGACATCTTTGAAAAAGAATGATACATGGGATCTTGTACCATTGTTTGAAGAACAAAAACCTATTGGTTGCAAATGGGTGCTCAATAAAAATATTGGTTCAGATGGAGGTATTGAGAAGTACAAAGAAACGTTGGTTATGAAAAGTTACTCTCAAGTTGAGGGTGTTGATTATAGTGAAATTTTTTCTACTATTGCAAAAATGGCATCCATTATATTTTTTCTTTTTATTGTTGTTGCTTATGATTTAAAGGTTGAGAAAATGGATGTGAAAATTATTTTCCTTCATGGTGACTTGGAGGAGGATATTTATATGACACATCTAGAGCACTATGTGGTGAAAGGTAAAAGTAAATTGGTTTGAAAATTGAAAAAATCCTTGTATGGCCTAAAACAGAGTCCTGGGATGTGGTACCATAAATTTGATACATATGCGTTGAGTTTGGAATTTGAGCATTCTAAATCAAACCATTGTGTTTATTATAAAATTGATGATGATCATTTCCTATTTATTGCATTATATGTTGATGATATTTTATTTGTTGGTAAAGGGAAAGGTATGATTTTAGAACTAAAATCTCAACTTGCTACTAAATTTGAAATGAAAAACCTTGATGTAGCTAGACACATCCTTGTTGCCCAATTTTTACTTACGGGCTCAATCAGGTCGCCAAGACATCTTTGTTCGGCGAGAGGTCTTGTCGATGAACCATAGTCTCATCAAAGAATGGAACTCTCAGCGTAATATTGGCATCAGAGGGAGGTCTAGCCGATAAATGGAGCCCTCGCCGAAAGGTTTTGGGCTCACCATGATCTCTCACTGACATGTGGTGGTCTCCCCAAAAAAAGGTTCGAGCTCACCGAGAGATGGAGGCTTCGCCATGAAGTCTTGCCAAAAGGCGAAGTCTCACCGAAACGGTTGGTGTCGAATATGAAGTCTAGCCGAAAAGGGGGAGGTCTTGCTGAAATAGAATACCTTTGGTGTAATGTGGTGGCTTCGGCAAAAGGTCTCGCTGACCAAGCAAAGTCTCCCTAACTGAAATGAGCCCTCACCAAAACAAGGTAGTTTCAACGAGAAGTCTTTCCGACCCGATAGGGTCTTGCCAAAATCAAGTGAGCCCGAAGAGATGTCTCGGTAACGGAGTGAGGTCTTGCCGAAAGGCTGTGAGTTTGGCGTTATGTCTTGCTGATGACCAATGGTCTCACCGACGAGGGTGTACTTTCACCGAGACGTCTTGCCAACCAGTGGGAGTCTCACCGAAAGAAGGTTCGAGCTTGAGAGGAATGGAAGGGGTCAGTGTAATGTCTTACCAACAAGCGATGGTCTCGCTGATGGTTTTAAACCTTCGGTGTGACTAATGGGCCCACCATGATGTCCTACCAAAAGATGAAAGTCTCCCTGATAGTTGATCACAAGGCCGTCATCGAGGAGAAATTTTTACATTCGCCATGACGTCTGGCCGAATAAAAGAGGTCTCGGTGAAAAATGGGGGGCTTCACTGTAAAGTCTTTTCGATCGGGGTTTGTCTCAGCAACAGAGATGGTGATATTGATATAACTCCTGCAGCTTGATATGAAGTGTCATCGACATTCCTAGGCTGTGGACCATCCTGTAGAGTTTAATCACATCGGGGAGACACAGTTAGTGTCTCACCAACATGCAATTCAATCTAAATAGCTTTTGACCACCTGGGAATCTTAAGTGGCGTGAGTTCAACCAATCAGAAGGAGCTAAAGATGGACCACAAGCCATTTGACTGTTAGACTGCCCATTTGAACGAGATCAACAAAGCATAAATGACACGGACTTATTCTAAGATCAAAGGTGATGGAGTAGCTCGGTGAGCAATGGTGTGGAGATCTAATGGGAAAGTCTAAAGCTAGTTGCAAAGGAGGTCAACCTATGGAGAGATCTCGAGCTAGAAGAAGGCCGAAAGAAAGAAGAAGCCATCAGTCTTGGGAATAACTGTGAGGCCTACTGGAAAAAGGTAGATCGATATTAATGGTAATGCTCCAGGGGAAATCAAAGAAACTCTTCAAGGAGGTTTGAGAGTGGACATGGGGACCACAAGTTAATGTGATTGTTGCAAAATATCAAGGAGGCCATACCTGGAGCGACCCTTCACCGACATGGACAACAGGGATACACGTTTAATGCAGCATTAACTTCATTAAAAAGGTCTAGGGGTAGATCTTTCTGGAGACGGATATTTTTGTAAGCCCTAGGACTGGGACTTTTGTATATGTCATTTTTGCCTCTATGTAAAGGAGTTCGGATTATTCATTCTAGAGAGTTAGTGATTTTTAACAATCCTTTCTCAGCTGATGTATGTTTTGTAACTCTTTTTTGGAATTTGGAATACAGAGATTACCCTGAAGATCAATGTTAGTTTTTTCATACTACTTTCTTTCTTCTTTCAGATTATGCAAGTTTTGAACTGTGTTTTCCTAAGTCTGCATTTAAATTTTAAAGTTGTGAAATTCATCTTTCCTTCTTAAATATATATGTAGATTAAACCTTTTTAATCTTTCCTTCATAATTTTTCACAAGTTTTATGTTGGGGTAGATGAAATAGCTATCATCCTTTTTCCAGTCTATGTTCATCTCTTTATTTCATGATTCCTATTAGTTCGGTGTATCACCATAGGATTTAGTTTTCATTTTCATGCACTCCTTCTCCCTTTTCCTTACAAAGATCAGTAGTTAGTGATAACACAAAGGAAGTTGGCCTTCTTCGGAGGTTGACCTCTGTTTACAAGAAACCTACAGCTTTAGAGGTCTTCCCATGTTACACTGGATTGATGAATTTTGCATTCAATAGGGTGCAAAATCCAAGTGATAATAGTTTGGGCACGCCCAGTGGGACTAGTTCCACATTATATTGTTGGTTTGGTATGCAACCAGCCAGTTCAAACTTTGCAGAAGTCATTTTTTAGCATACTTGGTGACTCCATAAAGAGAAAGAACTTTAAAATCAGTGCTTTTATAGTTTATGAGAAGAGTTCAAACAAGGAGCAGCTTAGTTCCTTTTGAATATTTGCAACTGTCACCACCCAGAAGACAAGGCAGAGCAACAAAAAGGGAACCTCCTTCTAAGAGGGTACAGTCTACACCACCTGGTGTTAGACTAGAAATTTTGTTTTCACCATCAAGGAGAGGAAGACCATCTAGAAAAAAAATTGAGAATCATTCAGCCTCACCTAGCCTTGGGATAGAAAAGTCTCCTTTAAGCAATCCAACTATTTTTGCTAGTTATATATTTTCAAGTTTTGTTGTTGCAGCAAGTTCATCAACTATAGTTTTTGCAAATCCAAATCCACCTCTAATGGCTACTCTGAGAAATCATCCTTTTGTGCCATTTAATAGAGGTAGTCCATTAAATTTGACAAAACACAATGATATTCCAATGGCAGCTTTGAAAAGCTTTCCAATTTTCACTAGGGAAGATCAGACTACCCCGATTGAACATTTATGAGATGTTGCTTCCTTATGTGGTGTGCACCATATCACACAAGAAGATGTAGTTGTAAGACTACTTGTAGCATCATTCAAAGGAAGAGCATTACAGTGGTTTAGGAGTCTTGGAGTAGGTTCAGTTTCCACTTGGGATGAGTTGGGTGAGAAATTACACAGGCAGTTGCAGGACAGGTCTGATAATTTGTCTTTGTTGGAGAAATTGACTATGCTTAAGAGGGCTCCTCAGGAGAAAATGAATGATTTCAATTTCAGCTTTCAAAGAACCTGAGATAGAATTCCTGCAACAGTGATACCACCTCCAGAATATGTATTTTTATACTTTTTGAAGGCTCTTAACAGTGATATAGCTATTATGATACAATCAATGGGGGGTGTTTCTCTACCAGATGCATTTGAGGTAGCAATCAGAGTTGAAGATAGCCTAATACAAGCTGGTAAACTTGCTCCTAGGCCACCAATGCCTATATTTCTAGATATTCATTTGAATATCCATTTGTAGATACCACCTTTTGCACCTTTGCCACTTGTTCCAGCTGCTATAATACAAGAAACTATTGTTTCAAGATATTCAAATGAGTTACAGGAGATCAAAAATTTATTACAAACTTTTGGTAATAAGCTTGTGAGCTTGGAAAAGCAACAAGCTTATAACAGGCCTTATCAACAGCAGAATTCAGGTCAGCAACAGCAATATCAGGGTAATACATAGGCTTATCAAGGCAACTACCAAGGCCCAAGATAGGGTGTAAACACAAAACCTTTTCAGGCTTATGCTCCAGCACCTGTTAGTGAAGTTAAGGATCTTGTCCCTATTCAAAACAACCTAGCAGCAGATTATGAGTGGTGCTACCCTTGTAACCAACCTCACAATTAGGTCACTTGCTCAAATGGATTCATTAATTAGGTACTTATGGTATAGAATGTCTCGAGTTCACAGCAGAATGAATTCAATGATACATCTCCGCAACACCAAGACCAGCCTACCAATGATACTACCCTACTTAACTTGCAAGGTGAGAAATTATGTGGATTGAATGTAGATAATTTTCCAGTTGCAGCTAACACAAGGGCGAAGAAAAGAGCTTTTGAGCTTGATCAAGCAGCTGATAAAGGAAAAGAAATAGCTGCAAAACCATCTAAATTTCAAATAACTTATGGTTTGCAAAGAAATCAACAACTCCCAGTTAAGGAGCAGCCACACTTGCAAGCTGATCATGTTGGCATAAAGGTACATTATAAAGTGAACCTAACTGTACCCTATAATATTCTTGATAGTATGAAAAAGATGAATGTAACGATGTCTATGTAGGATTCATTAGCTATTCTAGGTCAAAAAGATATGTTACACTCAGCTTTATCAAATTTTAAAGTGTCTAATGAATTTGAGTCTCCAATATGTCAAGTCAGATCTGTGTTGACAAATAATCCTCAAGAAAAGGATAAACAGCCCAGCAAAGAGGCAGGAAAAGAAGTCAAACCACCTCCATTTTACGTATTTGTAATCATCGATGATAAGTTATTTCATAACTGTATGATAGACAGTGGAGCTAGTAGCTCAGTAATGCCAAAGCAAATTGCTGACAAGCTTGGACTAAAGTATCAGCCTTTAGAGAGAGGAGTGATTCAATTGGATGGTACTTCTATTAATACATTGGGTGTTATCAAATATTTGAGTCTTACCCTTCATGCTTGTCCTAATTTTTTAGTTCCTCAAGACATATGTGTCATAGATCTCCCACCTTTCTTTTCTTTGTGCCTCTCAAAAGACTTTACAGCTAAGATAGGTGCTTATGTGTCAGCTGATTGGTCACATATGTTTTTTAGAACAAGATATGGAACTAAGGTTACCATTAAATCTAAAAATTTGGCTAAAGATCATATTGAGTCGTATAACCCAAGCCCTATCAATGTTGTTCCTACTACTGAGGACACAAATTGTGTCATTTTTACTGATAGTGAACTGGCTGCCGCTCAAGAGCTTCAAGCAGAAGTTGTTCCTGATGTGCTGCTACATGAATGGATAGCTGAAAATGTGTTGGACAATCCTGAAGACTTTATTTAGGATGTCGGTATGGGTAATTATGTGATGCTTGAACCTGATGCAGAGGTTCCAAACCTCAAAAAATGTACAAATCAATTGTTGCAACAGCAAAGTGAACCATGGGAAATGTTTTTTGATGGTTCCAGAAGCAAGAATGGAGCAGGTGGAGGTGCAATGCTGATTTCTCCACTAGGTGATAAGTATTTTTCAGCTTTTTATTTTGCTTTTTCATGTTCTAACAATAGTGTTGAGTATGAAGGAATCATTCAAGGCCTTGAGTGGGAAAGGAAAAGAATAATCGACTGTTTGAAAGTCTATGGAGATAGTGAATTGATAGTTAATTAGGTTAGGGGGCTGAATATGGCCAAAAATGATACTTTGAAGTCGTATAGAAATAGAGTATGGAACATAATTGAAGAATTTAAAGCCTTCAATCTGATTTCTATTCCACGAAACTAGAATAAGCATGTTGATAGACTTGCAGCAATTGGAGCACAATTTGATATCCTAGGTGACACTAAAAAAGATCAAATACAGCAATATTTCAAGGTGGTTATCAGGCCTTCAATTATTGATAACAACATTAACTGGTAGGTATTGAAAGTGATGAACAGATTTTAACCTTCCTACTCCAAGAAGATCAGTTTTCGGTGGTGAACCAGGAAAAGATTAAACAATGGTATGATGATCAAGTGATACAGTTGAAGACAAATAAACTTCCCAAAGGCTTTGTTACCTTGGAATCGATATTCAATTCTAATGATCAGCTCAAGAAAAACAAAGTCGGCATTCAAGTGAAAGAAGATCATTATGAAGAAGTGGAAATCTTTAAATGTAAGCTTCTCAAATTAGGAAAAATCTATTCAGTTTAAAATAAGAGAGCTTTCATTGTTTTATGCCAAGAGTATCATGATGTTTTTTCTTAGAAATATTTATATTTAAGAGGGTTTGATCCTCATATTGCACAACATACAATTGAGTTAGAACCTGATGCCAAGCCTATTAAACAAAAAGAGAGACTATTGAACCCCAAGCTTGAACCTTTAATGATCAAAGAGCTTACCAAGTTAGTCGAGGGGGATATTGTATTTCCAATTAAACACACATCTTGGGTTTCTAACCTTGTTCTGGTTAGAAAAAATAACGGTGAGAATATTATGTGTGGATTTTAGAGATCTTAACAGAGCGTCTCTGAAAGATCATTACCCCTTACCATCTATGGAACAAATTCTCCAAGTTGTCGTCGATTCAGAGAGATTTTATTTTTTGGATGGGTATTCTGGTTATAACCAGATTCTAGTCAAAGAGGAGGATCATTATAAAACATCATTTACAAAAAAATGGAGCACTATGGCCTACAAGAGAATTCATTTTGGTTTATCTAATGTTGGTGCCACCTTTCATTGTGCCATGGATATGGAATTTCAAAGTTTAATCCAAAAAAAATTTGTTGGTTTACTTAGATAACATAACTATATATTCAAAGAATGCAAATGAACACTTGTCACATCTAAAGCAGGTTTTTGAAAAATGCAAAGAATATGGAATATCTCTCAATCCGAAAAAGAGTATTTATGCAGTCCATGAAGGTAAACAGTTAGGTCACATAGTATCAAAAGACGGAGTTACCATTGATCCTAAAAGAGTTAAGGCTATACTCGAACTACCATTACCTAATCACAAGAAAGGATTGCAGAGCTTTTTAGGGAGAATCAACTTTTTAAGAAGATTCATTCTTGATGTTGCAAATTTATTATAGCATTTGACTACCATGCTCAAAAAGAATGCAGTTTTCAATTGGACTAGAGAAGCAAAACATAGTTTTAAAGAAATCAAGGAAGCTTTAGCATCAGCTCCAACACTGGTAAATCCATATTTCTCTAAAGACTTCTTTTTGTATGCTTTTGGCAACGTTAGTTCAATTTCTGCTATGCTGGTTCAGAAAAATAGTGATAATTTAGAGCAGCCAATAGCCTTCTTTACTCAAGTACTAGCTAATTATGAAGAGAAATATACATTTGTTGAGAAACATGTTCTCGATGTGATCAGAAGCCTAAAGAAGTTTAAGCCTCTAGTTTCAAACAATAAAATTCATATTTTGGTTGCATAGCTGAGTGTGAAGGAGTTTTTGTTGAACAAAGATCTGAGTGAGAAAAGAGCAGGGTGGATCAAAAAAGTAATGGAGTTTGATGTCAACATCAACATCATGAAACTTGTTAGAGGTAGAGGACTTTGTGAGCAACTTTCCTCCACTTCTGAAGATGCACAGAAATTAGAAACTGGTGTTGTTTTAACTAATACTGATCATCCTCAAAATGTTCAAGGTGTTGTACCTACATCAGTTGCAGGTTGGGTCCAAGAAATGACCCACTTTATTTGTACTGGTGAATGTCCACTAGGTTTGGATAGAGAAAAATGAAGGTACTTCAGATTGTAGTCAATTCCTTATGTCCTTATTGATAATATCCTTTTCAGGAAAGATCTGAATGGTGTCTTGTTAAGGTGTATTGATGTTGACCAAACAGAAAAGGTACTGCATGAGTTTCATGATGGATTTTCATGAGGGCACTTTGCTCCAAGGACAACCACTTGGAAAATCATGAGAGCTGGTTACTACTGGCCCAACTTGTTTAAAGATGCATATGCATGGTCAAGGAAGTGTATTAAATGTGATTTATTTTTAGGAAAAGAAAAGTTGTCTGCTATGCCTTTACATCCAGTTCAGGTAGAGCAGCCCTTCATGAGATGGGGCATTGACTTTATTGGGCCAATTAATTCACCATCCAGTGCTGGTCACAAGTGGGTGCTTACTGCTACAGACTATTTCACACGATGGACAGAGGTAGCAACTTTGAAAGAAGCAAATGAATCTTCAATTTTGATATTTTATGAAGATATAATCACCAGATTTGGAGTTCCTGACTCCATCATTTCATATAATGCTCTTGCATTTGTTGGATTAAGAGTCGCAGATTGATCTATTAACCACGAAATTCATTTGAATACTTCCTCCAATTATTACCTGCAAGGTAATGGATTAGCTGAAAGTACAAATAAAAATTTGATCAGAATCATTAAGAGGACTATGGAAGACAATCAAAGAGTTTGGCATACCACATTGAAATCTGCACTTTGGGCAGATAGAATAACCCCCAAGAGATCAGTTGGTAATTCTCCATATGTACTTGTTTTTGGTAAGGAGGCTAGATTACCTCTATCTATAGAGCTTCCAGCTCTAGACATTGTTCACCAGTTGGAGATGTATGAAGAACAAGACCCAATGTCCATGAGATATGCAGAGCTCATAGAGCTCGAAGAATCAAGAGACAAAGCAATGAAAACTTTGGAGTATCATCAACTCCAAAAGAAGAAAACATTTGATAAGAAAGCTACAGCCAAATTTTTCAAAAAGGGGGATATTGTTCTCAAGTGGGAAGTGCTAAAGAGTGGTCCACGCAAACATACAAAATTTGACCATTTCTGGGTAGGCCCTTTTGGGATTACTAAATGCAAGGAGCATAATGCATTCCAGTTATCAAACAGGGATGGAGAAAGGTTACCAATCCCAGTTAATGGGATTCACCTCAAATGTTGTTTTGAGGTGTGATTATCATTGTACATATTAGGATAGGTTTTATGCTTTCAATAAGTGCTTTTTCACTATTAGTTTAAATTGCTTCACTTTAGTTTAATTGTTATTTCATTTCCTAAGTGTTGTTCCAGCACAGTTTGGTAGTTTCACTTCAATTTCTTCGATTTCAATAAGTTTTCAATGTCCTGATCTGCTTCATCAGTCTCAAGTAAGTTGCAGCCATGTGCGAATTGCTCTTGGTCTATTCTAAGGTTTTAATAAGTGACTCTGAGCCCAATGGACAAGTTTTGGCTACTAGTTTCTAGGTTTAGCAAGAAAACATCCAGCAAAGTTCACCAGAAATGTTGCCCAATTTTTACATACGAGCTCAATCAGGTCGCCAAGAAATCTGTGTTCGGCGGGAGGTCTTTTCGATCAACCGCAGTCTTACCGAAGAATGGAACTCTCGGTGTAATATTAGCGTTGGCGGGAGGTCTGGCTGATAAATGGAGCCCTTGCCGAAAGGTTTTGGACTCGCCATGATGTCTCGCCGACATGTGGTGGTCTCCCCAAAAAAAGGTTTGAGCTCACCAAGAGATGGAGGCTTCGCCATGAAGTCTTGCCAGCAGGAAAAGTCTCGCCAAAACAGTCGATGTCGGATATGAAGTCTGGCTGAAAAGTGGGAGGTCTCGCCAAAATAGAATGCCTTCAGTGTAATGTGGTGGCTTCGGTGAAAAGTCTCACCGACTGTGTGATGTCTCCTCGACAGGAAAGGAGCTCGGTGAAAGGTCTCGTCGACAAAGCAAAGTCTCCCTAACTGAAATGAGCCCTCGCCGAAACAAGGTAGCTTCAACAAGAAGTCTTGCCGACCCGATAGGGTCTTGTCGAAATGAAGTGAGCCTGGGGAGATGTCTTGGAAATGGAGTGAGGTCTCACCAAAAGGTTGTGAGTTTGGCGTGATGTCTTGCCGATGACCAATGGTCTTGCCAACGGGGGGTGCTTTCGCCATGACATCTTGCCGACCAGTGGCAATCTCACTGAAAGAAGGTTTGAACTTGGGAGGAATGGAAGGGGTCAGTGTAATGTCTTACCGACAAGCAATGGTCTCGCCGATGGTTTTAAACCTTCAGCGTGACTAATGGGCCCACCATGATGTCCTGCAGATAGTTGAAAGTCTCCTCGACAGTTGTTCACAAGGCCATCATCAGGGAGAAATTTTTACATTCACAATGAGGTCTAGCCAAATAAAAGAGGTCTCGAAAAAATATGGGGGGCTTCACTGTAAAGTCTTGCCGACTGGGGTTTGTCTTAGCGATAGAAATGGTGATATCGATATAACTCCTGCAGCTCGATATGAAGTCTTGTCGACATTCCTAGGCTATGTTAACCATCCTATAGAGTTTAATCACATCGGGGAGACACGGTTAGTGTCTCACCGACATGTGATTCAGTCTAAATAGCTTTTGACCACCTGGGAATCTTTTGTGGCACGAGTTCAACCAATCAGAAGGAGCTAAAGACATACCATGGGCCATTTGACTGTTAGACTGCCCCTGTGAACAAGATCAACAGAGCATAAATGACACTAACTTATTCTGAGGTCAAAGGTGATGCAGCAGCTCAGTGAGCAATGGTGTGGAGATCTAATGGGAAATTCTGAAGCTACTTATAGAGGAGATCAACCTACGAAGAGATCTTGAGCTGGAAGAAGTCCAAAAGAAAGAAGTAGTCAGTCTCGGGGACAGATGTGAGGCCTACTAGCAAAAGGCAGATCGATATTAATGGTAATACTCCAGGGGCATTCAAGGCAACTCTTCAAGGAGGTTCGAGAGTGGACACGGGGACCACAAGTTAATGTGATTGTTGCAAAAGATCAAGGAGGCCATTCTTGGAGTGACCCTTCACCGACATGGACAGCAGGGATACACATTTAATGCAACATTAACTTCATTAAAAAGGTCTGGGGGTAGATCTTTCTGGAGACGAATATTTTTGTAAGCCCTAGGGCTGGGACTTTTGTATATAGGTCATTTTTGCCTCTTTGTAAAGGAGTTCGGATTATTCATTCTGGAGAGTTAGTGATTTTTAACAATCCTTTCTCAGCTGATGTATGTTTTGTAACTCTTTTTTCGAATTTGGGATACAAAAATTACCCTGAAGATCAGTGTTAGTTTTTTCATACTGCTTTCTTTCTTCTTTCAGATTATGCAAGTTTTGAACTGTGTTTTCCTAAGTTTGCATTCAAATTTTAAAGTTGTGAAATTCATCTTTCCTTCTTAAAATATATATGTAGATTAAACCTTTTTTAAATCTTTGCATAAGTTTTCAAAAGTTTTATGTTGGGGTAGATGAAATAGCTATCATCCTTTTTCCAGTCTATGTTCATCTCTTTATTTCATGATTTCTGTCAGTTCGGTGTATCACCATAGGATTTAGTTTTCGTTTTCATACAATCCTTCTCCCTTTTCCTTACAAAGATCAGTAGTTAGGTGATAACACAAAGGAAGTCAGCCTTCTCCGAAGGTTGACCTTTGTTTACAAGAAACCTACAGCTTTAGAGGTCTTCCCATGTTACACTAGATTGTTGAATTTTACATTCAATAGGGAGCAAAATCCAAGTGATAACAATCCTTGGGATAGAAATTAAAAGAGATGGAGTGAATAGAAAGCTATGGCTTGGCCAAAGTAAGTATGTCAATTCAATTTTATAGAGGTTTGATATGCATGATTGTAGACCATTGTGTTCCATTTTCAACTGGAACAAAGTTATCTATTTCAAATCGTCCAACTCCCCCATCAGAGATGGAAGACATGAAAAGATTGTCTTACTAGAGTGCAGTTAGAAGTTTGATGTATTCTATGGTTTGTACTAGACCAGACATTGCCTAAGTAGTGGGACTTCTTTCCAAATATATGTCTAATCCTGGTAGATTTCATTATGATGCAGTTAAAAGGTTCTTCAAGTATTTTTTTAGTACCTTGGAGTATTTCTTGTGTTATCATAGGAATTTTAATGAAGATATTTCTCTTAATATTCATGATTATGTGGATTTGGAATGGGTAGGTGATGCTAGTATACAAACCCCCATGCTTTTTTTTACTTTATTTGGTGGTGCAATTAGTTGGATGAGTAAGAGAAAATTTATGGTTACTTTGTCCACTACTGAAGCTAAGTATATGGCAGCTACTCATACTTGTAAAGAATCCATTTGGCTTAAGAGACTATGTTCAGATATTGGAATAAAACAAGGTGCAGTGACAATTTATTATGATAGACAGAGTGCCATATGTCTAGCTAAGAACCCAACATTTCATGCTAGGACCAAGCACATCATTGTACAATATCATTTTGTTAGAGATGTGGTCAAAGATTGCAAGGTGAAGTTGGTTAAGGTAGAGACTTTGATGAATGTTACTAATTCTTTAACTAAACCTATGAGCGTAGAGAAGTTCAAATGGTGTTCAAAGATTATGGGCCTTTCAACCCCTAGAAATTAAGAGATGATGTTTACTCTCTCTCATTGCTCTTGCGAGGTGTCATCCCAGCGCAGGTGGGAGATTTGGTGGGAAAATGTGTCTTAACCTTCCAATTATATAAGGTTTATTGTTGATAGGATGTAGTTAATATATTTACTAGTTACACTGATAGGTGTAATATATAATAGGAGCACAAGGTGGAGAAAAATGTGAGTGTTAACA